>PVJL010008313.1:0-67921 GCA_004026885.1 Lyroderma lyra
TGACACCGTGGAGGTAATTTGAGAATATTCTTAGGCTCAGGGAAATCAGCCCAAGACACATACTGCCTGATCTCAGTGATACGTGTAATCTAAAAACATAGAAAAGCCAACACTTAGAAACAGAAACTGAAAAAGAGGTTGCCAGCGGCTGGCGGGCTGGGGTGTTAGGCAGAGGCTGGTAGAGGGTACAGAGTCTCCGGTAGACGATGAGTGAGGTGTTAGGATTTAACTTAAAGCATTGCGACTGTGTGATATAATAATGTATGTGCAGTTTTGTAAGAGGCTGGTAGTTATTGTGCTCACCCCAAAATCAAAGGAACAGATAATAAATAAATGATGAATATAATAGAAGGAGGTAAAGTAATCAATACAGTAATTAAATTCATTGTACATGTTGAGAAAGAACCTTTTTCTTATGTATGATGTGAGGCAATGCATTTTGCAAATCACTCCTAGAGGAAGTGCTGCATACCTCATTGTTGAGTGTCAGTAGTGTTACCTTCAGAGTACTCAGATGAGGAAGATATGCACTGACTCTCCCTCCTATTCAACCCTTCAAAGCAATTTCAGAAATTTATTTCTGGAATGACTTTCAAAGCTGTCATCTACTCAAAATCTGAGAATTCAGTTCGGGAAATGCCCGTGATCTCGTTTGTTCGCAGAACTTCTTCAGAGGGTTCTCCTTCCCTCTTTCTTATGTATCATTATTGTACATATTGCTTTTTTGCTGACAAACAAAATTTCTCCTTTGTTCAGTGTTCTAGAAGTTAGAGGAGGAGAGCGAATCCTACATTTTAAAAAGTCTATTCTTTAGGTACAGAGAGTATTCATATTTGAACTTAACCCCACTTCTAGCTCCCTCAGCTACTAGTTGTAGTCAGGGACTTCATTTTTGACATAATTCAGAGGATGAAAACATTATAGTTACCCAAATACCCTGGAAAAAGACATTATTATGTAATAAAAAATCCTGTGGCAGAAGTGCTCAACAAAGTTACAGTTTAGGTCGTGTGTGTCTGAGAGATACATTCATAACTAGTATGTTATGAAACGAGAAAAAAAATCAAAATATTGCAAATAGAGTACTTTGTTTTTAAAGGTTTTTCACTTATAGTATGGAAATTATTATGCAAAGAAATACAGAAATATAAAGCATAGAAATTTTTTTACCATATAATGTATATGTGGATATTGCAAAAATAATACAACCAAAAATATCTTTATCATTAATTAATCTGAATCTTGAATAAGTTGGCTTTGCAAAATGTTTTTAACAAAAAATACTAAAAATCATGTATTATTATATTTGAAATTTAAGAAAATTTTTCTTTCTCATATCAGCATATACCAGTATTGAATGTATCTCTGGGATTACATACAGTTGGCACTGTAGTTTTTTTACCTCACCCTTTTCAGGGTTAACATTTTATTATTATTATTATTCATTCTAGTTTATTTTTTTTTTAATTTTAGTGGGACAATTCATTTCTAAAACTGTCCCTGGGAAAATATATTTCTACTGATTGAGGGAGTCAGACTCTCCTACTCCTATCCAGCTAACTCTCAGAAGGACCTCAGAAATCAGCTACTGCTGCATAGCTCATAATTTGAGTTATAAAAATTAGGCCTATGATTAAAATTGGTTGTTGCTTAATTAACAAATACTTTTCTGATTATAAAATTGATACGTGTTTATTGTAGTAAAGGTGGATGATACAGAGAATTATTAAAGAGAAAAATGATTGATATTTTTCACCTCAACAGATATTAGTTTTGTAATTTTTCAAGTGAATTTTTTAATTCACAAGTATACTTTAACATTTTTATAATTTTATTATGGTAACATTTGTATATAGCTTTTCTTTGATGAAAACCATATGGTGGACAATTTTGTTCACACATAGAATTCATTAACAGCTGCATTTGTTCCACAGTTTGTTAGATGACTCGCTGTCATTGAATGTTTAGTTTTTTCTCTGTTTCTATTTCAAATAATGTTTTGCATTTCTCATTAGTTTTATTAACCTAGTTTTCTATAAATGAAAACACTGGGATAAAGGGAATACCTTGCTAGGGTTCCCAATAGGTATTCTCATATGGCTTTGCAGGAAATTGATACTGATTATACTCTTAATAACAGTGATACAATTCTTGTCTTTTTTTTTTTATCACTCAGTTCTGAATGGTTTTTAAAAAAGATCTGTCAATTTAGTGGGTATAATTATTATTTTAGTTTTAATTTGCATTTCTTTGATTATTAGTGTAGTTGGGATTTTAAAATTTTTTCTTTTGATTGTCCTGTTCAGGTTTTTTTTAAGTATATTGGAATAATATTGTTGATTTGTATGATGTTTTATCTATTTGGGATATTATTTTTTATCTGTCATTTTGTTAATAATATTATGTACATTTGATTTTTATTAATGAATTCCTGAATTGATGGTTTAAAAGTGCAGATATTCAGATGGAATATAATAAAGATGTCCCTAAGCTGATTAGTAGGTTTAACACAAGGTATATCAAGATCTTGGCAAGGTTTCTTATTGAGAAAGACAAAGCTTATTTTAAAATTTATATTATACGGGAATGGCCTGAAAATAGCCAAAACAGTTTGGAAAAAGAGGTGGAAATTTGGAGAAATCACTCTTCCCATTGTTAAGGCCTACCTTTGAGCTATCAAGGTAGTGTGATATTGTGGAGGGCAGAAGATAGATCAATGGAACAAAAATAGAGAAACAGACCTACACAAATATGATCAACTAATTTGGTACACAGAAGCAAAAGCAACTCCATGGGAAAGAAAATGTGAGAGAGGGAGTCTTTCAATACATAGTGCCAGAGTAATTGGACATCCGTAGGCGAAAAATAAGATAAAATAAAATAATAAAATGAATTAAATCCTAAACTAAATCTTAACATGTTATACAAAAAGCAATGCAAAATGAGTTATGGACTTATGTATAGAGCACAAAATTATAAGACTTCTGTAAACAAACTTAGGAGAAATCTAGGCAAAGAAATCTTAGGCTTGACCCCAAAATTCAGTTCATAAAAGTAAAATTGATAAATTGACTTTCTCAAAAAAACCCCAGGTAACAAAAAACAAAAAGAACCCTTAAAACTTTTGCTTGGGAGTTCCCTGGTGGTGTAGTGGCTAAGTCTTCAGCGCTGTCAATGCTGTGGTCTGAGTTCGATTCTCAGCCAGGGAACTACCCACATAAAAGGAAAAAAAAATGCCATTTAAACAGAATGATTGGGAGAAAATATTTGCAAACCACATATCAAAAAAATGACTAGTATCTAGATCCTAGAATGTAAGGAACTCTCAAAACTCAACAATAAAAATCAAGCCAGTTTAAAAACAAGCAGAAGACAATGTTGAACAGATATATCACCTCCTAGCAGTGTTTCACCTTTTGGCTTTCCTGGGCTACATTGAAAGAAGAATTGTCTTGGACCACAGTTGCAAAAAAATCTCATGATATTTTAAGAGCTTTTGTTGGCCTGCATTCAAAGCCACCATGGGCCGCAGGTTGTACATGCCTGAGTCCTAAGAGGATTTACCGTTGACAAATAAGCATGTGAAAAGATGTTCAGCATCATAAACTATCAGGCAAATGCAAATTAAAACCCAAATGAGCTATCATTACACACCTATCAGAATTTTTAAAATAAAAAACGATAACACCAAATGCTGGGAAAGGTGCAGAGAAACTGGATTATTAACAGATTTCTAGTGGAAATGTAAAACAATACAACCTTTCTGGAAAAATGTCTAGCAATTTTTTAGAAAACTAAAAATGCAACCACTTTTACCCCATCACTTGTACTCTTGGGGATTTATCCCAGAGAAATAAAAAGTTATTTTCACACAGAAACTTGTACATAGATGTTCACAAAAGCTTTGTTTTTAATGTCTGAAAACTAGTAACTACCCAAATTTCTTTTAGTGAGTGAATGGTCAAATGAACTTTGGTACATCCATATCATGGAGTGGTACTCAGCAATAAAAAGGAAATAACTACTGATACATACAATAACTTGGATGAACCTCAAGGAAATCAGGCTGAGTGAATAAAGAAAACAGTTTCAACAGGAAACATATTACATGATTCCATTTATAAAACATTCCTGAATTATCATGATTTTAAGGTGGAGATCAGATTAGTGGTCACTGAGTGTTAGAAAGGAGGGCAAGAGGATGTGGATGTGACTATAAAAGGCAGCAAGAGGGAGCCTGTGGTGACAGAATACTTAAGTTTCTTGGTTTTGATAGTGTTTAAGCAAATCATGAGTGATCAAATTATGTAGAACTAACACACGCACACGAGTCAGCATATAACTGGTGAAATCTGCGTAAGCTCTGTGCTTTGTACTAATATCTATTTGCTGTATACTGTAGTTACGCAAGATGTTACCTGTGTTGAGGAGGCTGCATAAGGACCTCCCTGTACTTTCCTTTGTAGCTTCCTGTGAATTTGTTATTATTGTAAGTAAAATAAAAAAAAAAATTGCTGCTTATCCAAAGTAAAAGATATTTGTGTAATATTAAAAATTAGGAAGGTACACACCTAATTAATAACAACTTGATTCTGGGAGGTGTGCTAGATTGGCATGGGCAGGGGACAGGGAGGGATGCTTTCCACCTCACATAGTTGTTCTACTTTAACATATGTCTTGTGAGTATATCTCTGCTCATACTATACTTTTCCAAATTTGACATCCTTTCTAATTTATTAATTTAGAAGAGAAATCAACTCAGCTTGACAATAAATAGTGTGTCCAGAAAACCTTAGGTCCTCTCATTGTCCGTATTGGTTCTTGAATTTATTCTTTCCCAAATACTGATATGAAATATATCCCAGTTTTAGGGTTCAGAAAGCATTTATCTGGTACAAGTCTACTGAATTCACCCAGTTCTTTGACTGTCACAGTCAGAGAGAGCACACCAGTTTTTTTTTTACACATTCTGTAACAATCCTTTTCCTTTTCTTTCCCCTTCTCCTTAAAGAGTTCTTCATTTTCTCTTCACTTTTTCTGTTCTTGTTTTGTTATGTCATTACAGTGAAGGCCACAGTGTATCAGCACTTATCTTCTAGTCAGAATTTTATATTCTGCATTATGTTGTCCAAGGGTCTAAACCAAGCTTGTCCATCCCACAACCCATGGGGCCACATGCACCCTCGGATGGCTTTGAATGCAGCCCAACACAAATTGTAAACTTTAAAACATTATGAGACTTTTTTTGCAATCGTTGTTTTTGCTCATCAGTTATTGTTAGTGTTAGTGTATTTTATGTGTGGCCCAAGACAGTTCTTCCTCTTCTAGTGTGACCCAGGGAAGCCAAAAGATTGGACAAACCTGGTCTAAAGAAACAAAAGCTAATATGACTCTTTCTGGCTCAAAACAAAATCCTTGGAGGTCAGAACAGTTACAGCTTAATGTGTGCTTTTAAGGTAGTCTTTGAATCTTAAGCCTCAGGAAGTACTTTTTAAAATTAAATATAAAAAATTGTAATTAGTAGACATTACTCTGATATTTCAGATACTATCTGTAGTACCCCTGTCTGATTTTGTCTTTTTCTCTGTCTTTAAATGTTTCATTCCATTTGGATTGCTGTAACAAAATAACGAAGATTGAGTGGCTTATAATCAATAGCAATTTACTTCTCACTATTCTGGAGACTGGGAAGTCCAAGATCAAGGTACCAGAAGTTTCCATGTCTAGTGAGAACTTGCTTCCTGGTTCATAGATGGCTGTTTTCTCTCTGTGCTCTCACATGGTGGAAGGGGGAAGAAAGCTCTCTGGTATTTTTTTTTAAAAGAGGGCATTAATCCCATTCATGAGGTCTTTGCCTTCATGACCTAATCACCTCCCAAAGGCCTCACCTCCAAAGACCATCACATTGGGGTAATAGGTTTCAACATGTGAATTTTGGGGGACACAGATGTTCAGTCTATTTCATTATAGGTATGTAAATTGAAAGTTAGGTGAGAATGAATCAGAGTCTACTAATCTGTTTCCGTGATAAAAATGAGTGGGGTTGGGAATCATATGCAAAGGTATGAATACGCAAGTTAGCATCATGCAATACAGCTTTTAAATGAAGAATATATGAGAAAGAAAGCAAAAGAATTCAAAATCACAAAGCAGAAAATTTTCAAGGTTAGAATTCAAGGTCACTGTTAGGATTGTAATTTGCTGGTGGAATATGAGCTTTGGGCACTTTATCAGTGAGACATAACCCTCATGTTTATGTTACTTTGATCTTGGTCAGTGTGCTTACCTACTTCTTTCTGTGTCCCCAGTGTCTTACATGATGCTCACACTTAGCTGATGTTTCACAGAAACTTCTAAATTGATTGGTGGTAGATAGGAAATAGGAAGATGTTCTTTAACCCTTTCACTGCATTAATTGACTTTATTATTTTTCCCCAAGATGTGTCCAAAGGCCACACACACACAAAACACAACAATAATATTTTGACTATTTTATGCATTTAATAACATTTTGAGCTGCTTGTATATAAATGACATTATTTTTATTTTAAATTTTTGTTATATGGTAATAAATTTATCATTCTATTGAACTTTTGCAAAAATACTCAAAACATACTAGGTGGCATCAATTAGATTAAGTATAGATAAATTAGAATCTATGACATAGAAATTTATTACAAAATGTTAACACAGTATGGCATACAAAATGCCATATTGGCATACAATATGGCATTCTTTGTTGTTGATAGTGCAAGCCACAGGAAAATGTTAAAAAAATCTTGTAAATGGAGAAAAGTTCTTGAAGCAGTTTTATACAGTTTCCCCAGTCAGCAGATGGAAATATTCATTCGCATATATCCTAATGTTGCAGCAAAGGGTTAATGTGATTACAAAGAAACTTTACCTATGTATTACTTAGCCAATGACTTTCTAGGTTATTCAACTAATTTTTAATCATGAGAGAAGTAGTAGAAAAAATTACTTGAATTTGGAATGAGAGTAAGTGTACTAGACTCTCAAGGGTGTAGGGTGATGCACAGCAGTCATGGAGCATTGGGAAGCCGAGGTTGAGTGGTGTCATTGCATTAAGTGTTTGGGATTGCAACATCTGGGATACATAAGAATGTTTTTACCATCCTATCAACTGTTCCTACAATTCATTCATTCAACTAATATTTATTGTGTATCTTTCACATGCAAGCCATGTTCTGAGTGCGAGGAATAATGAATAAAGTAAGTAAAATCCTACCCTCACAAAGTTAACATTTGGGGTAGCAAGAGGGCAAGGATAAGTAATGAGTTATGTCATATGCTAGAAAGTAATATGGGTAAGAAGTTAACTAGGAGAATCAATGCAGCTGCAATTCAGATGTATTACTCCCAGCAAAGTTCATTGCTTCTATTATTTCAATGGCAATCTGAACAGTTGGGCTTCTCAGAGGCATGGGTAACTGGATTTATACCCATAATTTCACTCAATATTAAAATACTAATTTATTTACATGAATGTGATGGAGCTTAAAACAGTTTTTAGAGAAGCACATACACCTGGCAAAAATTAGTACTTTATTGTACTAATCTTGTACTGTTTCCAAAGTTTACATAATCCAGCCCTAGCCCTGTACCTGAAGTTGAGTTTAACAACAGTTCTTGGCATGCTGGAAGCTTAGTCATGGCTCTGAGACCCTCTAGCAACCTCATCTAAGTGTTAAAACTCCTACAGTTTTCCTTTAACTGGAAGTCTTTACAGGCTGTCCGGTACTGCTGCCCTCTATTCTGCATGCTTACTCCGTGTCATATCTGAATCATGGAAAGATTGTGTCATGCTCCCTTTAGCTCCTTGAAGACCAGAAAGGAGAGACTCCCATCGTACTGTACACACTGATCATTATACCAAATTCTGCTTTAATTGTTTTTTTCTTTTTTTTGTTGTTGTTTAGTATTTGTTAGAAAAATATTTTTGTTGTTAAATTTATTGGGGTAACATTGGTTAGCAAAATTTACATAGATTCCAGGTGTACAATTCTACAGTGCACTGTCTGTGTGTTGCATTATGTGTTCCCTACCCAGAGTCATTTCTCTTTCCATCACCATATATTTGATTCCCCCTCCTTCCTCTCCCACCTCCTCCCCCCTTACCCTCAGGTAACCATTAAACTATTGACTGTGTCCATGAGGTTTTGTTTCTTTGTTGCTTTCAGTTTTATATTTCACATATGAGTGAAGTCATATGGTTCTTGGTTTTCTTTTTTTCTGATCATCAGAGAAATCTCTCTCCTTTCACCAGGTATTTATTTTTATTGACTAATTATTTCTATCAATTTAAACAAATTTCCTTAGGAACTTCTCTAGCTGACTTCTTAATTATGGCCATTGTTAGAGAACTTACTTGCTATCAAAGAGATTATACTTCTGTTCTCATGAAGGTATTTTAATACCTTTAAACTGATTTTATTGTGTTTAAAGCAGAGATGAATAGTTTAAGGGCACAGAAAGTGAATTAGAGGGTGATGGAGGTATGGCAGAAAAGAAAATTTGTAAGAGTGTGGGGAGAATGAGCAACAGTGAAGCCTTTTGGAACAAGTGAAGGTGAAGAAGGCAAAAAATGATCAAAGTTAAGTAATGTATTTGAGGTAATTCTAGGAAATTTTATGTTTTAGTGTCACAATTTTTTCTACGTCTTATATGCATCTGAAATGCTACTGAAGTTTTGGATAGCATCTATGATTAAAACTCTACCTACCTGTCCATCTACCTCTGTCTGTCTGTCTGTCTGTCTGTCTATCTATCTATCTATCTATCTCCCTACCATCTTTTCACATAAACTTCTTTGTGAATAAGGGAGCTATCCCTTAAAATCACAGTGAGTGTAGGATTAAGCACCCTAACACCTGAGTTCCTCAGTGAAGTGGTCCTAGGACATATATTTCTATAATAACATTATAATAAAATTTACTTGTAAGAGCCTTGCAGGGAAGGTAAAATAAATTGGAAGGGGTTTTAGATGAGTGTTTATTTAGAGTATAGGATTATATAGCTAAATGGGAGCATGGAAGGATGAAAAAGTGGCAAGATGGCTGTCCAACATTTACTCCTGTGCAGATTTCCTTGAATACTGCTAAGAATGAAAGGGTTTATGATGGATCTTTTCCTCTAGGACACTGCAGGCAGCTTGTGGGCATTAGCTGGTAATATGTATAAACCTGAAGATAATAGTAGGTCTTGTAAGAGTTTTAATAACTAAACTAAGGCATGTTTTTTGGGGTGGCGGTCTTATGGTTTGGTTTTTGTAAGCAAACTTGCACTTTGTGAATTAATAGGTTGCAACCATAACTCAAGATGGAAGTAGTTACCAGACTAGTGAGGCCTCAAAACCAAGTAAACTCATATTCCATGCTAGTCCATCCTATCCCACTGTGGAATTGGGAATTTATGGCTTCCTAAATATTTATGTGGTACCTGCAAAATCTTCTTTTTGGCTTTTTGGTAATCATTAGCAAAGCTTGGTGTTGGGTCAGATTTATTTTTTTGTATATGGTTGACCATTTGGCCTTTTGTGCTTGTGGACCTAGTCATCCTAGCTCTTGTCCTTCTGTGAATTATTTTCTTTTGCTCTCCATGTGAAAATGGGTACAGAGACTCTCAGCAAATAAGATGTACAGATTCAACCTAATTCTTCTGATCCCATAATTTTGTTCTGTTTTTTAGATTCTTGAAGGAGTATGAACTTTTTTCCAAATAAAAATATATAAGCTGTACAATTTTATTAGCATAATTTTATTGTAGCGCTCTAAGAGTGGTGGTATACAAATTCCCTGATACTTTCTTCTTTCTCCAAAAAGTGGAGTTTAATTCCATTACCTTTGAATATGGACCAGACTTAGGGACTCACTTCCATCAAAGAGAATGTGTCAAAAATGTTGTACCTGACTTCCAGGCTGGTTCACAAAAAGATTCAGCTCCTGCCCTGTTGCTCTGGTTCTTGTATTGCTCACACTGGAGTAAGTCAGTTACCATGCAGAGAGAAAACTCAAGTAGCTGCATGGAGAGTCCCACATGGAGAGAAACTGAAGGCTCCTGCCAAAGGCCAGCACCAACATGCCAGGGGAGAGAACACATCAGAATCAGATCCCCAAGCCCCAGTCAGACATTGAGATGACTGCAGCCTCCTAGTGTCTGACTAGTAATATAATTTGAGACCCTTTCTTACATGAAAACTGGAATAATAATAACTACCTTTCCTGTCTCATGATGTATTGAATATAAAATGCTTTACAAATAGTGATTAATTGCTTGTATACATTATTCACTTTATTTCTTTAGCACAATACTTCTAATCCATAGTCTCAGGTCTTGAAATTTAGTGGAAGTCATGTTCTGAGTTAAATTGAATTTAATGAGATTTACCTCATGAAAGAAATTCACTTTGAGTAGATGGTATAAACCTTATGTCTAGTTTGAAAAATGGCAGGGTTGCTATCAGTTAACCATGCCCTAACCTTTAGCTTTGTGGTTGAATGCTTTAGTTGCTTTTTTTTTTTCTTCAATCACTGGAGCCAGTCATTTGTCTGACCTTTATGAAATTGAAAACAGCAACAACACAGAGAGTTGTATTTTTGTTTTATCCTCATACGTATTTGAACATTTGTCAAAATCGATTCCAGTTCATTTTTTAGTGAGGCATCAACAACAGTGTGCAATGTCTGATGATTAAGCTCGTGAACTTGCCATGTCTTACTGAGTTTTTTGTACAGAACTGCCAATGTAATTACATGGTGGCAAGTTCGTGAACTTAATTGTCAGGTTTTGGGTAGAATAATAGCTCTGATGGCTATCTCAGAAAAAGAGTTCCAAAATTGCTTTGAAGGGTGGTCTTAAGCTCTGGCATTGATGCATAGCTTCCCAAGGGGAGTACTTCGAAGGTGATCATGGTGATATCAGCAATGAGGTATGTAGCACTTTTTCTAGGATGAGTTCGCAAAAGTAATTGACCTCGTATATGTGTCTCACAGCTGTGTTCATGTTGACGTGTGGCGGTGTCTTGCTGAGTGGCATTCATTATTATTGCATTTCTTTTTATGTGCCGTTGTGAGAATGTCAGAGCTTGAGTTAGAGCAATGAACAAACATTTAATTTCTTGTTGAACTTGGCAAGAGTGGAAACAAAGTCAGGTACATGTTAGTCCAAATGTATGGGGATAATGCCATGAAGAAAATGGCAGTGTACAGATGGATTAGATGTTTTTCTGAGGGGAGAGAAAACGTTACTGATGAAGAGAAGTCAGGGCAGCCATTAATGATAAGAACTGATGAAAACATTGCAAGAATTCATCAAATCATGCATCAGTATTGTTGGCTGACTCAGAGAGTATAGTAGAGCAAGTAAACATTGATAGAGAAACAGTTGGGAAAAATCTTAGCTGAAAATCTTGGCATGAAAAAGTTTGTAAAAATGGTCTTGAAGGAGCTCACTAATAGAACAAAAGCAAAAGAAAGTCAGAGTTTTCCAGGACCTTTTGGAAAGGCAAGATGGTGTTCTGGGGGAGTTCCCTGATGGTGTAGTGGCTTAAGGCTTCAGCACTGGCACTGTCAGCGTTGCGGCCTGGGTTCGATTCCCAGCCAGGGAGCTATCCACATACCAAAAAGCAAAAAAAAAAAAAAAAAAAAAAAAAAAAAAAAAAAAAAAAAAAAAAAAAAAAAAAGATGATATTCTGGGCCATGTTATCACTGGTGATGAAACATGGGTGTACCAATATGATCCTAAAACAAAGAGTCAAAGTGCACAGTGGAAGTCAGCCAATTCTCCACGACCAAAAACTTTCCGTCATTCCAAATCAAGAGTCAAAATGATGTTGCTAAACTTTTTTGGTATCAGAGGGATTGTTCATTATGAATTTGTACCAACTGGACAGTCAACAAAGTTTACTATTTAGAAAGGCTGAAAAGCCTGCGTGAAAAGGTTAGAGGAAAACAACCTGAACTTTTCACCAACAACTCATGGCTCTTGACATCCCAACAAAGCATCAGCTCACACACCACTGTCTTGAGGGAGTTTTAAACCAGTAAACAAATAACTGTATTGGAACACCCTCCCTACTCACCTGACCTGGGCCCAGTGACATTTTTCTTTACCCAAAGGTAAAGGAAATATTGAATAGAAGACATTTTGATTATATTCAGGACATCAAGGGTAATACGACGACAGCTGTGATGGCTATTCTAGAAAAAGAGTTCCAAAATTGCTTTGAAGGAGGGACTAGATGCTGGCATTTGTGTACCTTCCCAAGGGGAGTACTTCGAAGGTGACCACAGTGATATTTAGCAGTGAAGTATGTAGCACTTTTTCTAGGATGAGTTCACGAACTTAATTGTCATACCTTGTATGTATGTATGTTTGAATTTGTGTTTGGGGTGAGGATGGAATATTAGATAGAACTTGATGCTGAAAAATAAACTTTATGAAATAAAATTTTAGTATTCACAAGCAAATTCTTTCTTTTGTTATTTAGGCCTATTTCACTTACCATCTTTACCATCTTTTTTTATTTTGCAGCATTTGGTGCTATTGTTGACTGGCTCCTTGAACCATTCTTTTCTCTGGTTTTCTAGACATTGTTCTTAGAATTCTCCCACATCTTCAGTTTATTCTTATCAAGTACCTTAATGGATTCCTCTTTCTTTTCCTGCCCTGAAAATACTGGAATTTCTTGGGCACTATTTTTGATCTGGTTTATTCTTCTTCTTCTGCATATGATTCTCATCCATATGCAGTTCACCATCTGTGTGCTCATGGAACCCCAACCTGGTTTTCCTGGTCCCCCTTATCACTTGCTCTTCCTAACTGGATGTTGCTCATTACATTTGAGGAGAAAAATGGAAACCTACTGATTTTCTACTCTAACTCTTTTGGTCCATAATTTGAAATCAGAAATAAAATTAGCAAAACAAGTTTTACTGAGAAAGAATGGTATTGCCAAATGACTGTATCAGTCTTTATCAGGGTTGAGCTTTAGGTTTCTGTAACTATTACCTAACTTGTTTTTCCTCTTCCTAATGACTAGTGCACAGAGAACAAAATGACCATGTGCTTGACAGGTGTGGAAGGAGGAGAAAGACTTTGGTGAAAGGCAGTTGAAGGAAGGCAACTTCTTCAAAGATGGTAAACAATCCATCTTCTTTTTGTACTCGACCTCTCTCGCCCCTTTGCTCTTAGAATTTTAGTTTCCCTTTTCTCCCAAATTCATGAAACTTTGAAATCAGTCTTATATTTCCAGGGAGGATGGAAGCCATTCAGAAATGTGCTCTTCTTCCTAGGCAGCCACTGTTAACATTTCTCATAAAGTATTATGGAAAAGATTGTGTATGGAGAACATTATTCTAACATGTATCATCACTGCTTGAAAATTATATAACATTCTACTCCTCTTCCTGGAACTGTATTTTTAGTGTTTTGGTTTTTATTTTTTTAATCAACATTCCTTTGTATGCTAAATATGGTCCAGAATATATAAAGTCATAGCAGGTAAATTTTCTTGTCTGTGTTTTGGCCTCACTTTTTCAATCTGCAGTCTATTAGCAGAAAATTTCTTCATTTCTTAATTCCTATTAGTTTCCTGTTTCCTCCTCTCAGATGCATCCTTAAGATTTAGAGATTTAGTGTGCATTATTTTTATTTTTAACGCCGTTATCCTCTAGTTTCCAATCCCCAGATACCACCCTCTCACCTTCCCCTAAGACTAGATGTAGTTCAGGATTCTCTAAATTCACCCAACAGGTTTTTTCATTCAGTAAACATGTTGAATGCTTTATTTTTGCTAGCCACCTTGCTAGGTGGTTAGAATACAAAGATGTATAAGTCACGGTCCCTGTCCTCAAAAGGACCTCATCATCCAGTAGGGAAACAGACACAAACACATGAAATTACATGACCAAGTAAGTACTGTTAGAAAGGAAAGTACAAGGCACAGTGATCCAAGGAAGAGAAATTAATTCTGCCTGTGGAGAAGGAAAACATTGGAATGCAGTGCTCGAATTATTCCTTGAGTGATGAGTGGATTAATAATTTCTGTTCAAGGAATTTGTTTCACTTAATATAGAGAAACAATAAAAAGCAACAAAATTTCTCACCACCCTTCAGAGGGAAACATTACAAATGATTCTGAATTAGAGCATGATGTGTGGTCTGGTACAGTTCCTCTGGAGAGCTGGTCCCTAAAGTCATGTCAGTGTGTAATTCCTAATTTAACTCTGAAGCTTCACTTTGAGTGCCTATTTCTTCACTCTCCACATGAGTTTTCTTTCACTTAGTCATCAATCTTGTAATACAATTTTTTAAAATTTATTTTTTTTCAGTTACAGTTAATGTTCAAAATTATTTTATGTTAGTCTCATCATAATGCTTTTTAAAAGAATTGTTGTGGTTGGCAGAATAATGCACAAAGCTGTCTACATCTTAATTCCCAGATCCTATGCATGTGTTATCTTGCATGAAAAAGGGGAATTTTAGTAGCAGATGGAATTCAGCTTCTAATTATCTGATAAAGAGATTAAAATAAAGAGATTGTTTTGAATTATCTGGGTGGGGCCAATTAAATTGCAAGTTCTTATATGTGGAAGAGGGAGACAGAAGACCAGTGATACAGTGTGATAAAGCCTCAAGTGGCCATGGCTGACCTTGAAGATGGAGGAAGGGACCACAAGCCAAGGAATGCTGGAAAGGGAAAGGGATCACAAATCTCTGGAAATTGCAGAGGGCAAGGGAATTAGTTGAAAAGGACAAGGAAATGAGGCCTCGGAGCTCCCAGAAAGAATGCAGCCCTGCCAACACCTTGGTTTTAGCCCAGGAAAACTCATGTTGGCCTTCTGACCTCCAAGACTGTAAGACAATACATTTATGTTGTTTTTAAGCCATCCAGTCTATGGTAATCTGTTATAGCAGTGATAGGAAACTATGGCAGCTATTAAAGTCTATCCTGAGTTACTCTCGTTTTTACACAGTGTGCACACTCCATTCTGTCCCATGATTTCAGAGAGCTTCCCTACTTCATAACTTTGACCATTAGTCAGGCATTCAGACTGTTAATCTAGCTCTTCAGATTCATTTGGTAATTAAGGAATCTTTGCCTAATTTTTTTTTTTTTTTGGTGCTGTTTCAACACAAAACAATATTCAACATTTCATACTTATTTCAAGTGTGATAGCAGACCTCATTCTCCACTTATTCTCTACTTTGGCTCTTGCCAATCTTCCTTTCCCTCAAATGCACTACGTTTTCTTACAACCACCCAAATCTCTTTCTTCTTAAAAATGTTCTAGTAGCTGAAATATAAAGTGATACATTAGAAGCATCTATTGATGGAACTGGGTGGTTAACTCTGAGTCAAAAGTTACTCCTGGTCTTGCAAAGTACTGGTAGGGGCCAGGGGAGACTATGCAAGGTCAGATATTGATAAAGTATAAACATACTTCCAAACGGAATAAAAGGGCACAGTTACCTGCTTTGGTGCACACGTCCAAATTACTGTTCTCCCACAGTGCCCACATTCCCCAATCCCTGCCCATCATGTTGTGGTTTACCGGTCACGTGGATGGAGATGTGCTTGTGAGGAGAGAAGTGTGTCTGACTCCTTGTGAAGCTCTGAGAAACACTGCTGGAAGACATGTGGGTTCAAATGATAGGAAGCAGAAAGAGAAAGAAAGTTCTTTGGGGCATTTTTAGATCATAGACCTGGCCATTCTGGGATCTAAAAGCTTTCCTGATGAATCATTTGTGGATGAAATAAAGTAACTCATTGATCAGAAAAGCACTTAGAAATAAAGTGCTCTTCCCAAATTGTATCTTTTCCATACAAAGGAACAAGTTATTTGAAGTTACAAAGGTGGGCTAATAAATTTTGCCTCCACTGTAAATTTTTTTTTTTTTTTTTTTTTTTTGGTTACAACTAGACATACCTGGATATAACTGGTTCTGTATAGTCACATGTTATCTTTCCTCCATCACTCTCGACCTTGCACATACATTTGATTACATTTTTCACCCAGTGCACATAGAAATCGAAGAGTGTTCAGATATTTGGTTCAAATAGCATTCTGTTACTGAATTCTTAACAGCAGAAAAGATTCCTACAATTTTTTGAAATTTTTGAAAAAAGGTGAGGAAGATTTCTTAAAGAAGATCATTACAGGTGACCTGAGAATAAAACACAGGCAGGCCGTGGAATACTGCCATAAGGGATCACCACAGCCGGAAAAAAATTCAAAACTCATGCCCTGGGAAGGTGATCCCTTATGGCAGTATTCCAGGGACCGCCTTTTGTTCTCGGGGTCATAATGATGGACCTAAATTTCATCACCTGTAATGATCTTCTGTAAGAAGTCCTCACCTTCTTTTTTAAAAATTTCAAAAGAATTGGAGGAACTTTTTCACTGTTAAGAATTCGGTAACACCACACAGTTTGAACTGAATGTCTGAACATTCTTCCATTTTGATGTGCACTGGATGGAAAAATGTGAGCATCTGTGTGTGCGAGGTCAAGAATGATGGAAAGGAGATACCACGTGACTACACAGAATTGGTTATATCCAGGTATGTCTCATGTGAAAAATGACAGTGGAGACAAAATTTATCAACCCAACCCTTGCACAACTAAGCAGGAAAGAACTTCCAAGAATATGCTGGTGAGAGAAACACAGAATCTGAGTCTCAGTGACCCGTGGAGGTAACATTCATTGACACATTTAAATTACTGTGATCTATGTCACTTTTCTATTGCCGTATCTTAGAGGGAATTTAGAGTGCAGTCCCCTTCTTCCTATCTTTACCTTGCAGTATTCTGTCCAGTTTTCTTTATTTGAGTAGTTGATTTCAGCTATGCTTTATCTTATTATTTCTAGGTTGGAAAAACATCTCATGTCCTAAGAGGTCATTTTAGGTGAGAACTACCTGGAATCCCCTGTTAAAATATAAATGTGTAGTTCCAGGAATTTTTAAAAGTATGGTAATGATGGTTTTTAAAAAGTCAGTTCTATATTTGAAAAGCATGAAGAAAATTCCAAAAGGGAAATAATTCCTTGACTGTGGTAGTGGTTGAGAATTTATGGCTGGTGTAGGTGTAGGCAGGTTGTAACTAAACAAAGAAGCCAATGAAGGAATAATGGAAGCTGAGAGGGTGAACTGGAAATCTTACAGTAGAAAAAGTGTTCACAAACCTAAAAACACAGAGTGATACCATGGGCATTGTTTAACAACAGAAAAGAATGATAATATTAAGAAATAATCTCAATTTTAAGAAATTTAATCAGCAAGGTGGTGGGCGACAACAAAGACATTATCTAGAATGTTGTAAGTTATTGACTAGGAAAAGAAGACAGATGAGGAAGAACTTTACCTATCTTGGGAACTAAAGAGGGATGACCAGATGTTCACTTTTCCTATGGGTATAATTTTGGACAGTCATTCTCACATGAAAACTCAGGCCTGGCAATAATATTGATACACATGTATTAGGCACTGGTCTATAAGATAAATATTTAATCCTCATAACAATCTTATGAGACTGATACTATTATTACCACACCCATAGCATAAGGGAGAATATTGAAGCATGGCAACTTGCCAAAGGTCTCAATGCTTGTAAGTAGTAAATGTGAGATTTGAACCCAATATTCAGCGTCAAGGTCAGTAACTTCATTACATATCTCACTGCCTTGAGAGGACTATGGAGTGTGATGATGGCTTGTTCTAAGAATGGACTGATACATTAGAAATGGAGCCATCCTTTGTCATGGCAACAATAGGGTGAGAGTTGAGGCTCAAACCTTATTTCACCCTAGCTAGGTAAAAATGACGAAGAAGAGTAAAGACAGCAATCAGTATTTGAAGTGTAGAAGTCCCTTAAATTTTCCAGGGGTTTTAGTAGTCTCCATCTTGCTAAATTAGTAGGTAGAGCTTGGGGATGAGAGGAGAGGGGAGCTTGGAGCAGAACCTCAAACCAGAGATTCTCAGCAATTGATGATGTGCTCTGAATGGAGGGTGAGGTCTGAGCGTGAGAGCCAGTACTGTGTTGTAAAAAGTCATAGTTGTTATCGTGCATAGGTTTGGATTGTTTGAAGCTTATTAATAGTGAAAGCAATCTTGTATCACCTGTGTTGTGAATCTTCCACTACAGGCAGTTTGGGGGCTGGTGAGTCGAACAACTCCAGAAGGTACCATTCCTATAGGAGATTATTTCCCCTGGAGTTGGGTGTAAGTGGCCCTGCTGACTTGTGTCCATGGAAAGAAGTCTGTAGAGTTTGCAGCAGTACAGCTCCACTCCTTGACTTTGCAAGGTAGGTGTGTATGTAATCCCCTTGCTCTGTGTATCTCAGAACTCTCTTTAGTTGATAAGCACTTTCCAATCAGCCTTTTCATTATCTCCTGCCTGCTTTAACTTCAGACACATTCACATTCATCAGTCTTGTCTTATCTGAACAGCAGCGGGACTAGCACCAGGCACAATGGAAGAGGTAATATGCAGAGGCTTTAATTATATTTACACTTGAGAAGCCTCCAGAAAGAAGACTTTGAAAGTTACAAACTATCTGCACCAGAGCTGCCACACACCTCTCTGACGTTTTGATGAGGGCAGGTTCTGTCAGGGATGCCTTTTGGGGAACCTTCAGGTGCTGTCCTTGCAGCATCATAGACCTGGCTTTCTGGAAAGAGTTGCCCCAGCCTTGTTATTTTGGTCAGGGAGTTAGAAGGGATAAACATTTTCACTTTGATGCAGTAAGCATTCATGGAGCACCTTCTGTGTGCTAGTTTCTGTTAGAGGTGTTGGGGATGAGAGAAAAATATTCCTTGCCTTCAGGAGCTCACAGTGAAGAAAATTGAAGAAGCTCATGGAAACAAATCAATGCATATCAGCATGAGAGGTGCTAGAAAGAAAGTACTTTTAAGGAACAGAGGGAGATGAGGTCAACACAACTTTGGGGAGCTCAGGGAGGCCTCCCAGAGGAGTGATGCTTGAGCAGGCTTCTTCCCTGCCTTATATGTAGGCTAACTAGACATTCCATTTTAAATGGGACAGAAAACAGTAATATTGTTTCATTTTAAATGGTATGTAGGGTCAGGCTACTGACACCTAGAATTTAGCCCTGTGAGACTAGGCTGATCGTATGTACCATTTGAAATGGGACGGTACCATTGTTTTCTGTCCTGTTTAAAATGGGACTTCTGGTCAGCTTACTTCTAAGTCTCTGCAGTCATGTTGGATCCCTCTATCAGAGGTTCTCAATGTTGGCTGCACTTCAGAATCATCTGGGAAGCTCTGAAAATTGCCAGTGTGCCGGCTGCAGCCCAGACTAACTCATGCTCTCCAAGGATGGGACCCAGGCGTAGGTGTGCTTTCTAAAGTCCTTCATGTGATTCCAGTATGCAGCCAAGTTTGAAAAGCACTGCCCTAAAATAAGAGTTTGATAATTCAGAAGTAAAAGTTAGGAGGAAAAACCACAGTATAGTTGGAGACTCTCTCACTGTATTCTGAAGAGGCTGGTGGGAAAAGAGAGAGAGGAATATTGTTGTGTAGTGGAGATCAGTGATTATATTCGGCCAAGTTCAAGTACAGGAAAATCTAATATAATAAAATCCAGGAAAATAGCATAAGTAGAAAGGCATGAAGTATCTGTCGAAGCAGCTTTAATGTAGTGATCCTTATGTAAGATTTCCACTGGCCTGCTCCAGAAACATCATGGGAAAACATGCATCCTAAGTATTTTAGGAGAAACTGGAAATGCTCATCTAAGGAGACAGAGGAAGTACATACATTTAGGCATCAAACTGAAAATTATGGAATTTGTTTGCATGTTGTACCACCTTACAGTCATTTGAGATTTTTCAATTGTTTATGGTTTTTTATCTACAAATTCAGTGGAAATAGGCCATCCAAGACTTACATGTGTGTGACTGCTTGAATTAAATAGTAATAATGATAATGTTGGTAATATTAATGTTATAGCATGCTGCATATGCCAGTACTTAACATATATTATTCTACTTAATGTCCACAGCAGTCCTACAAATTAAGTAACTAATTATTCCTCTTATCCAGATGAGATGTGTGGCACAGAGAGATGAAATAAATTGTCTGGAGTCCCACATAGCATGAGTTGGGCTATAAGCTCAGTCTACTTGATTCACAACTGTTTCTTTCCTACCTCTATCCATTGAGTAAGGGAGAGGTTTAGTGTAGTTGGAAGGAAACTGGTTTGGTAAAGAGGTAAGAATTCTAGGCCTGATGAGGTACTGTGTGATCCTGAGTTAGTCACTCAACTTCTGTGGACCTTAATGTCATCTTTAAAGTGACCAGACATGACATGATAGTTTTCCTTCTACTAATGGGTTACAGTGAGAATGCAGGCTTAAAATGACTTTAGAATCTCACAGACTCTCTGTTTTTTGAAGGGTGTTGTTAGGAGTAAATAAAACAAAATGTATCAATAAAGTTTTCCCAGAACGAAGACTGTAGGGATTCACTTCATGTTTTTTTGTGTAAATGTTATAGAAAAAACTTTTTTATCAGAAAATACCATCCTTCTTTCCCGTTCTCCTGGTAGTTGTGGAAAACTTGTATAGAAGGCAGATACAGCCAGACTGGTTTAACATTATTTATTTATTTATTTATTTTTTAACACTAAGCTGTGTCCTACAGAGAATGCCCCATCTGGCGTCCTGATCTTTTGTGATCTAGCTGAGTCTTTTTTAGCTCTTGATCTGCAGTGGGATGGATCTGAAACAGCCACTTAGTATCTTTGGGAAATTAAACAGGCAGAAGAGGCAGTTCTAATATGTAGGTGCATTAAGAGAGTTCTGAAGCTTGTCTAGCTTGACAGGAAATTGCCTGGGAGGCTTCTGAGAGTAAGGAAGAAATCCAGACAGGCTGGGTTAAAACAGACATTGAAGTTTGGTGTTGCTTAGATTGTCATATGTTGTTAGAACATATTAATAGAAAAAATTCAATCCCAGAACATGCAATCCATTTGGTATATGGCATTGATCATACTGAAGATAACCAAGTTGCTGGGTACTGGAGGATCCCTAGTTAGGTCCTACCTTCTTATAGAGTCCTTGAAGTTCCTTGGTCCCAGCCTTTTCCCCAAGCTGGACAAGATTTGGTAGACACATAAGGGTGTAAAGCCGAAATAAAATCATGACCCTCGAGGACTGTGATGTGTGATGACCTCATGAGGGTGGTAGGAGAATAGAGAGTGTGTGCTTTCCTGGCAGGGAGAGCCAGGGTTGGGGGAATGGCTCTGGGACTGCCTCCCTCCTTGCAGCTCCAAGGCTGCAGTCATCAGAGTCATTGTCACTGCCCTTGGTTGCGCTTCTCCTTCTCTTGCCTGGACCAGTGCCACAGACACCTGTTTTTTGGGCTCTCCTTGAGCCTTCTTGGTGCCAGTTCAACCTCACCATTATGACTAGAGCTGGTTTGCTAAAGTCCAAGTTGATTACCACCAGCCTGAGATAAACTCTAAACTGGTCAGAGTGGCATCAAAACCCTTAGTGTCGACTTCCATTTTTCCTGCCCCAAAGAAGGACTGGATTTTATGATGGTCCAGTGTCCCATATGCATTGGGCACTGGCCTGCCTGTAGGGAGCTGGGAAAGACAAAGGCAGGGAAGCCCAACCAGATGAAAACTTCACTGTGTTCTCCTCTCTCCATTCTATATGTCCTTGCTCTGCTGAGACAACCAAATGTTTAAAACTATGAGAGGAATCATTTTGGCTACAGCTAGATCTTACTGATTTTAACCTGAAATAATTTAGTAAAATGAGATTTTTTTTGCCCTGCTCAGTCTTTGTATCATAACCTTCACTTCTCTGTGCTTAGTCAAAGGACAGAGAAAGCAGAAATCATTACTATTGCATTGTGGTAGCCCTTGCATTACTGGGCTGTTATATAACACTTGATATTTTTGTATTTTATTTGTACTTATGCATTTTCTCAAACATTGTACTGTCAAGTACATGAGGGCAGGGACTATGTCTTATTAATGCTGTATGACCTTGTAGCACAGTGGTATCCAACCTTTTGGCTTCCCTGGGCTGCACTGGATGAAGAAGAATGGTTTGGGTCACACATAAAACACACGAAGGATAGCTGACGAGCTAAAAAAAAAGTCACAGAAAAATCTTGTACTGTTTTAAGGATTTGCATTGGGCCGCATTCACAGCCGTGCTGGGCCGCAGGTTGGATGCGCCTGCAGCAGGAGCAGCAGTTTCCAAATTTGGTGTATCAGAGTCACCTGAGGTCCCTTTAAAAAATTGCATCTAGGGGCCCAGCTCAGAGATTCGGATTTAGAAGTTTTAAGGAGAGTCTCAAGAAGTTGATTTTTTAAAAGCTCACCCAGGTAACTTTTGTGGACAGTTGAAATTAAAAATCACTTGCCTATAGCATGGAACACTGCCTCACATTTAGTGAGTGCTCAAATGTTTATTTTGAAGTCTGAATCACTCAGGAAAGTGACATAAACCTGGTCCAACTTGCTTACTTCACTTTTTGCTCATTCCTGTGCTTTACCATGCTTCATCAACTACCTGGCCAGACCCAAATTTGGAGGCATTCTTTTTTTGTTTTTGTGCATAACCATTATAAATAGCCAAGATTTTTCATTGCCCTTTCTCAAAACTACTTAAAAAAATCTGATAGTGCTTTTGAAAATTTGCATTAGTCCTTTGTGGTGGAAATGACCCTGTTGACTGGGGTCACCATCTGGGAGTGTTGGATATGGCTGGGAAGACTGATATGTGACAAATGTGTATTCCCCATCGTGTAGGTGGGAACACTGTCCGTCAGATCCTGGCTGCCGCTGTTATTCTCAGAGTCTTCTGCTGTTTTAAACATAATCTTAATAATGTATTTGTTCCAGAAAGCCTTTTCATCCCTGATTACTTTGTCTGCTGTCTGGTCTGATCATGTCTCTTTACAGTTGTCCTTTTTCAGATTATCATATAGCAGTCATGCATTCTTAGTACGTGGCTGATCCAGTGAAACTGACAGAAAGCTGCGATTGTCAGTTGAATGAACGACTTGTTTCAGCATCAAATACTTCAGTCTCTTTCCCATATTTTTTGTGGGTGACCCTGTCTTGCAATTTAAAATTCAAAAAGCATCATTTGTGACATTGTGGAAGTTTTTTAAGAAGCCTAATTTATTGATCACTTGGTATATTTAGGTTCCTATATCATTGAGAAACATGTTCCTGGATAATACTTCTTGAGTCAGGAGTAGAGTTACTGGTGGTCAGAAGCAAAAAGTCAATGAGACAAATCGACTGACGAAGGATCAGGGAGAGAAGTAACAGAGAGGAGAGAGGACTGCATAAGGAATAGTAAAGAAAAGGTGGAGAGATAAAAAAACAAAGTAGCACATAGTAACATAGAGAAGTTTCCTTAGTAGGTTTTGCTGTAACGGGATAATTCACTAAGGACATTTCAATGATTGTATCTGACATGTGATAGTAGTTGGGCCCACTAGTCCTTGGTAGATTGCCCTGTGACTTAGTACATCCTTCCCTATTCTTATTTACATTCTTTGAAATGTTCACAAGCAGATTATTTCCTTTACATCCATCTTTTTACAAAGATATTAGTCTGGTGCAGGGGTTTTAAATATATATCAGATTTTCAAAGGGATCACTGATCAAAAACAGCTTCTTTTTGTTTTACATTTTTATTTTAGAACGTTAGCTAGCAGAGGACCCCAGCCATAAAAACCTATCACTATGTAAAGTGTTCTCTGGGTAACAGTGAGCTGAGCTCTGAGTTAGCCTCATTGCTGTTGCTGGTCCCAGGCTGGTGCTTCTCCCCTCTTATTATTTATTATTAATAGTTGGTTTGGTGTGTATCATCCCTCATCTTCCCAAAGCAGTCTTGAAGGCTCAGATGTAATTTTTCACTTTTCTGTTAATAAAAACACCGGTGACCTTTTTTTTTTTTTTTTTACATAGTCCATATCAGAGACTTTTCAGGTCTGAATTGTAGGTGTTACTTGTATTTGAGGTTTTTCTCCTGTGAGCTGACAAATATATTTGCATTTGCATTTTTAGCCTTTTCCTTTTTAACAGTCTGTTGCAGTAGTTGATTTGTAAAGTATTTTATTGCTAGTTGAATGTAAATGTTTTTCCAGGATCAGGTTCAAGAACACCATTTCCAGTGCATAGTCACCTCTAGATGGCCATGGTTATCATTAGGACTTTTGATACTAATATAGTTTCCTGCCTGGAAGAGCTTTACTGATGACAGGAAGCACAGTTTGATATACCTTTCAGGTCCTCTGATAGCGTCTTGACCATAGCTACATAATTTCTCACTTATGCTAATTTTTCTGTCTGTGACGGAAACACGATTTCCATCAGTTTTGCAAAAACTTCTGAGCTGGTAAGTCATTGGCTCTGAATTTATTCTCTAGTGAGGTCACTGCCCATTCCCCTCAGCCCTGAGTTCCTGGTGAGAACTCAGCAGAGACTAAAAATAGAAAGAGAAAGGGGATGAGGTCAGAGACAAGGTTCATTTCCATCCCCTTGCTTTATGACAGTGGTATTGGGTTAGAGGAAAAACCCAGTTTACACTGATCCCAGCCAGGACAGGCCATAGCGCCATGGGGAAGTTTTTATGTATCCTTTAAATGGGTTTTATGCTAGAGTCATTCCCCTAAAGATTTGTATCTTGCATTTACGTATTTACTTAATTTTTTTTTTTTTTTGCAAAGCAATATGAAAAACTCTGTCTATATAGTGAAATATTTCATTGTTTGGTATAAATTTGACCCCTTGAGTCCTTTCCTGTTTGCTTATCAGTACAAGGATCAGAGTAGCATCATAATGGGGCCTGAAAATTGTCTCAGAGGGAGGCTCTGACAGACATCTAAGCAGTCAGGGAGTCCCTGTGCCAGGACAGCACATCGGGTTTAGAACCTTAGCAAGGACACGGAGGAGCATAGAAGAAATAAAGACAAAAGAGTTCAGCCCCAGCAGAGTGTGGAGGAGCAGCTATAAGAATGCTAGAGCCTAGGAAATACATACATGGACAACGTGAGTGACAAAGGTCAGAAAACTGACTCAGAGGGTCAGGTAGAAGAAATTGGTGCCCAGATTCAATGTCCAGACAGCAGATTCAATCAGAAAATACACAGCAGAAAATGACGTCGCTAACACGTATTGTGAGCCTGATCAGAACTCTCTATTCTGTGCTCTGTGCTCAGGACCTGGATGAGGCCCGTGTGTGGGCAGGACTGAGCCCATGAACAAAGAGAATAGGAACACAAACAGCCTGAGCAGGAAGCCAGGCAGTTCCAACAGCACCTTTGTCAGCATTTCATCTGGGCCCGGTCAAACTGCTTATGTTTGCATTTTCTAGACATCCTTCACCTTTTTGATTTGTTGGTCCACAGCATTTATATTGCAACTCATAGCTCAATCTTTCAGCCCTTTTGCACATTTTTATTTAGAAAAAATGAAAAACTCTGTTGGGATGCTTTTACTGTCTGATATTTTCTGATTCATTTCAACTTTAATCTATTCTAGACCAAATAAAATATAACACTTGTGTCCCATTTTTAGTAGATCTTGGATTGATGCTTTGCTGCCACTATCCCATGAAGAAAAAGAGTACAAGGAGTGTCTGTGAGTTGGACTTTCAAAGTCAACATTTTACATCTGGGTTCTTGTTATTTGGAATCAGCCCCAGCTAACTCCCTCTTGTATAGATAAGCACAATTAAATGAGCCAAGTGCAAATCTAGGCATTGCTTTAGGGTCTAGAGTGTAGCCTCATGTTTGATTGAGGATATAGACTATGGGACCTGGTGTGATGAGCACTAAGCAGCTGCTCACATTCCTGAATGCTCCTCATTTGCTGCTTTGATTCATCTTCTGAGAAGGTTCAAGCAAGAAGCACCTAACCCTGCTGAGTTCTCTCCCATGGTAGTTAAATGGGAAATTCATTTGGTTCCAGCCAGAGTGAAGGGACAAAAAAAAAAAAAAATGTCAGGAGTGGAAATAGAGTCGGTAAATAACCTTTTGCAAGAGTCTTGAGGAGTAAAAGTCTGTTGTTTACATGTTAACCTCGTCCATAGACAAACCTGTTTTTCTGTTAAGATACAGAAACTGGCTAGACACCCAGACAGAAAGATGCTTCATCACAGGAGTGACCCTGAATGTCACTGCAGGTGTGGGAGGCTGGGAGTGGGCAGCTGTGAGAGCAGGGAGGGGTAAAAGCAGTGCAAGTGAGGTACCTTCCAGGTGAGAGACAGCGTCCTCCCAGTTTT
This sequence comes from Lyroderma lyra, assembly GCA_004026885.1. NCBI lineage: Eukaryota > Metazoa > Chordata > Mammalia > Chiroptera > Megadermatidae > Lyroderma > Lyroderma lyra. The sequence continues at coordinate 26,302 of PVJL010008313.1, forward strand.
TTTCAATCTTGGCTGGTTTGGCAACACTAAGCAGTCCCTTTTGGAATCTCCCAGCCATCGTCATTGCTCTTTCTCTAGGGTGTGTGTGTGTGTGTGTGTGTGTGTGTGTGTATGTGATTGCCCTTGTTGCCTCTAGTCAGCCTTTGGAACTTCGTTTTCTCCGTTGGCTTTGGTTGAAGGACAGGATGACCTCACAGACAGTCCTCACGAGTAGGCACTGTGACCTAGAAATCTTTATTCCACTCCCTAGTTCATTTCTTTGACTGTTCCTGAGACCTGGCATACTCTATGAGGTCTCCTTGGACACTCTGGAGTCTCCTGTCACCCCTCAACCATGTTCTGACCAACTAATTTTATATAAAAGTAGATTTTCATTTTTTTATCACTCTACTTCCTCACTTTTCTCCCTCTGCCCCGTAACTATCAACCCAGCTGAATGCAGCCAACCCAAACCTTTTGTAATTTCTCTCTTCACTGATTCACATTATATGTCCTCTGTGATTTGGCAGCAACTGAATTTTAAGAATTCTGCACTTAAAATTTCATATGGCATCACTAGCTCTCAGTCAGGAAGTGGGCATTATACCAAAACACTTAATTGTTCCTATTTTGTGACAAGCAAGGTGGGAATTCTGATATAGGGCTATTTTATATAGATTATTGGGAGAGTCTGAATGAACTTCAGAATTAGCTTGAGAAGGCAGAGAGGGAAGGAATTTTAAATTAAGGCAACAGGATCTTCTGTTCCCCACCACAGTTACATTGAGGCTAATGAGTTATCTAATTTGTGGTTCTCCAAATGTAATAAACAATAAATAAAAACTTAGCAGTATGGGAGGCCTCTTTGTGACCCTCCAGACAGTTGGATGGAGGCTCACAGGTGCTATAGCTGCCTCGTGGAATGGGGAGGTTATAATCCTGTGTAGGATTATGTAACGCTATGCAAGTATTTATAATTACATTGTGAGGGAGAAATTTGAGGTGTGGGTACAGGTTTTGGAGCAGGAGAAAGTGCAAAGGTGTACAGTAAGAGTAAAAGGTTTGCAATGATTCTGTTTGGCAAAACGTCTTCTGAATGAAAATACCCTCAAGAATCTGGAGCACCATACCATCAGCTTGAGGGCTCTGTGTATAGCATCGTGCCATGTGGCTCAAAAGGAAGTCTGAGTTTTTGATCCCGTTTCTCAGGCGGGGGTGGGATGGAGAGGTACGTCAGTATTGAGAAATTCGGTTCTAAGATGCTGGGAAGAAGCTTTGAAGCCAATAGAAAGCATAAGGCAGGATTTCATTAAATCCAGTTACTCAGGAACGTAGAGCAGTGGTGTAGCGTGTTGGGAGGGTGCTGAAGCGAGGACGGCCGGTGCACTCTGAGATGCCCCTGCACCCAGCCACAAACTCTGAAATGACTGACATTGAAACACAGTTCCTGGGGTGGTGTCAAGCAGCAGCTTCATTATTTTGGGATCGCTGGCCCAATCCAATGCCTCAGTGACTAGTCAGGGACTGATGACTGCATCCTAACAAATGAGTCTTAACATCATCAGAGATGAATGAGCTCATTTCACATGAAGCCATTACAAAATCCATTGGGGAGACAAGACAGAGAGTCATACAGCCTAAAAATAGTGACAGAAGCATCTATCAAAAGTCTGATCCCATGTTTTTGTTGCATAGATGGGACAAAATTTTGACATGGCGATCATACCATGGTGTCTGTGTGCACTAAGCATTTGGATTACTAAGGGCCCTTTGCTTCACCCTTAATAATTTGAGATAGTATATTTATATAATTTAGTGATGTTTTCTCAAAAGTAATAACTGTAGTACTTTTAACAATTTCCAGTTCATTAAGCACTCTCTCATATATTATTTTATGAAAGAATTAGCTTCTTTGTAAAGCAAAAACCAAATGCACAGTGTTCAGCATTTGTTAAGGGTTAAATTGTGTCCCCCTCCTAAATTTCTATTTTGAAATCTTAACTCCAAGTACTACCTTAGAATGTGATCTTATTTGAAAATAGGGTTGTTGCAGATATAATTAGTTATTTTAAGATGATGTCGTTAGGGTAGGACCTAACTCAGTATGACTGGTGTTTTTATAAAAAGGGGAGATTTGGACGACAGCCCACACAGAGAAATATGAACATGAAAGCAGACATCAAAGTGATATGTCTATACACATGAACAGCAGAGATTGCCACCAACCCACCTGCAGCTCGGGGATGGGTATAGAGCAGATTCTCTCTCACAGCCTCAGAAACAACCCACCTTGCCATGGTCTTGACCTTGAACTAGCCTTCAGAACTGCATCACAACTACGACACAAATTTCTGTTGTTTGTTCTACTCAGTTAGTGGTATTTTGTTGTGGCAGCCCTGGCAGACTAATACGCAGTCATGCTAACATCCATGTTATATAGTGCCACACAGTTTTGTGAGTTACGGCCCTTCTTTTCCCCAGTTTCCTCTGGAGGCATTTGAAGTTGGAGTTTCATTTCCTTATAGAAGCTGTGAGGCTGGCTTGTTCATAGGGATAGTGAAGTTCTTGGCCAGCTGGATGAATGTTGCAGGGAAGGAGGGTGAGCTGGCAGAGGGCGGTGACTGTTGAGCTGGAAGGAAGAGGCCAGAGAGTTTAAGTGCTGGTGCTGTTTAAGGCCCCATACTCAGCCCCCTTCACTTCTCCTCCACCCTGCCCTGTGGCTCATCGGCTCTCATGGCATCAGTCCCTGCTTACTCATTGACTGCCCCCACGTCTTCAACGGTAGCCCACGCCTCTCTTGAATCAACTGATTACTGACCTCTATGCTTGAAGCCCCACAGGCACCTCAGACTCAGTAAATGTAAAGTTAAATCTATTATCTTTGACCCAAACCTATACCTCCTCTTTTTATTGTTGTTTAGTGTAATGCCAATGTGTATACAGTCACAAGTCAGTCTATCCAAGATGTCAGGTATCATCCATAACCCCTCCATTCCCTTCCCAACTACATCCACATTATTACAAATAACAATTAATTATGCTTCCCTAATGTCCCTCAGATCCATCCCTTTTACATTTTCAGGTCTTACCTTAATTCAGACACCCATTATTTCTCAGTAACTTTCTCATTGAATTTTTTGCTTCAAATCTGTTTTGTCTCACTGTTGTCAGCCATATTTCTGAAGTATGCATCATATCACTTTCTTGTTTAAGTCTTCAGTAAGTGCCCCAAACATACCAGATTATATTTAAATTCCTTGGCATGTCACATCTGCATTACCTGGTTCCTTCCTGGTTTTCCAGTTTTATCACCTGTCCCCTTTGGAGCTTAGACTTACAGTACCTTCAACTAACCCATCTCCTGAATGCATCATACTTTTCCACGTGGATGTGAAGTTCCACTTGCTTTTTTCCTCTGTGAGGAATGCCATTCCTTCTTTGGCTTCTAGGCCTGTTTGTTGAAGTCCACTTAGCCTTCAAGACTTCCCAAATGTAGTGCTCCTTTTTTTCTGCATGCCAGGTATAAACAGTGAGGCGGACAGTCACAGTCTAGTAGACATATGCATCAAAAACATAATCATAAGTTACTTTTGTTGTTTTAAGTACTGTGAAAGGGAGTGGCCAACAGGTGGACCATACCTAAAATGATGGAACTAAGAAAGTTTCTCTGAAAAGGTACCATTTAAGCCAAGAAGTAAAGGATGTACAGGGGTTCTCCAAGGAGAGATTGGGCGCAATGTTCTCCTGGCAAAGGGAACAATATACACAGAGACCCTGAGGAGGGAAAAAAAACTTCCTTTTCTCAACTCACATGGCATCTGGGACATACGAGATTGGACAATTAATTTTTTGAACTCGTCTTAGAAAAAAATGCTACATACCTCATTGCTGAATATCACCACTGTCACCTTCGAAGTACTCCCCTTGGGAAGTTACCCACTGACACCAGTGCCTAATCCACCCTTCAAAGCAGTTTTGGAACTCTTTTTCTGGAATGCACCTCAGAGCTGTTGTTGTCCCTAAAATCTTAACCATTAAGTTCGTAAACTTGCCACTGTGCCTTTATATTGGCAGGACTGGACAAACCACTTGGTAAGGTGTCATAAGTTTGCCAAGGGGTCAGAAAGTAGAACATTTTAAAGCCTCTTTTAAACTTGCCAAAATAAAATTATCATATTGCTGTAAGAATTTACTGACTGTGAGTCCTTTAAATGTGGAATCTATGAAAGCTGTGGTCTGGTGTATTAGCTTTTCATTCAACTGAATATAGATTAAAGAAATAGAAAGTAGAATTTCTTAAAGTTAAGTCAATGGAGATGGCATTGGTTATTAGGTTTCAGGAATTTTACTGAGTTTTCTCTTGGGATAATATGAACCTATACAAGGAAAATCTAAAGACTCGGTTAGAGAGTTAATATTAATGATTACAATCATAGCATGCATTTATATAGATCTTTGGACTTGACAGAAGTTTTTTTTTTTTTTTTTTGGTTGGTTCTCTGAGCAGGAATTGAACCCAGGCTGCAGCAGTGACAGCACCAAAGCCTAGCCACTACACCACCAGGAAACCCCACTACAAAAGTTTTAAAAAGTGATAATGTGGAGTATCCCTTCTTCAGAGAGAAAATTAAAGGAGAGATAGATTATACCTCACAAAGGCTCCACGGTCATCATTTCTCCCCATCTTGCTCAAGTAAGAACAGACATGATAGGTAGCTGTTAGAGCTGTGATTGTGCCCTGCTCTATTGGGAACAGAATAAGAAGGCCAAGCTGACATTGATAGATACATATTATGATATGGGTTGGCACAAGTATAATAGTGATTATTGCCATGATTGGGATATGTTCTTATACAGTCTTTCCTGTAACAGGAACATTAGCTTCTACTGGGGAATCTTTGCTTTCTCTTCATGCCAGACTTGTTATATGACTCTGTTTCATCTTTCTCAAGTGGTCCCCTGACTCCCCTGTAGATAGAGGTGAGAAGGAGAAAGCCATATGTGTTGGAAAGCTTAGAGGTTCACCTGCTTGGAGGGAGGGCATCTGAAATAGATGATGACTTCTGGACCCAAAGGCCAGGATTCCTTCCTGGAATGACTGATAAGCTCTGTAATGCCAAGGATCATTTCTTCTGCATATTTTTGACCCAGCTATTGCCCTTCGGGGCTGTCAGTTACTTCTCTCTAATTGGAGACAGGGCATTACTTGTTCACTTTCAAAATGGCACCAGTCTCCATACTTTGCATCACCATCTCTCTGAATCATGGGGCTCACAGCCTATCCTGCCACAGAGGTTCAAGTCAGCCTGCTAGCTCACAGCTAACATGATTTTATGGCCAAGTCAAGGAGGAGACTGGGATTCAGAGCAGTTGAAAAATTATTTATATTATGTGGAGTAGGAAATGTAAACCACTTTGTTGGAAAATGAACCATATCCTACACTTTTCAGTGATTCTTCTACATGAGTATAGAATAACATCATGAGAATATCATTTGTTTCTTCTTATGATATTTGCCATGCCAGGTTACTTTTTCTTGCCATATGCATTTAATTTTGATAGTGAACAAATCACTAATAATAGAATTACATCATTATATTTTAATTATAACCACTTCAGTTGCTCCTTAACATAACAATGAAAAATAGAAGGGTAACTACAACATTGCGCAGTCGTCATCTCTTTTAATAGTTTTCTGTGAGTGTCCCCTGTACTACCAGCTGATTACAGAGACTAGCTTTCATAGATGGGATGTGCATACCTTTTTTTTTTTTTTATTGTTAGACTTGTTAGACTTACTGTGGTGACATTGGTTAGCAAGAATTACATAACTTCCAGATGTACAATTCTACAGTGAATCGTCAGCTTGTTGCGTTGTAAGTTCACCACCTGGTGTAAGTTCTCTTTCCACCACCATATATTTAGCTTCCCCTCCCTCCTCTCCAACCCCTTCCTCTTCTCCCACCCCCTCCCCACTTGCCCCCAAATAAACAAACTATTGATTGTGTCCTTGGGTTTTTTGTTTGTTTGTTTTTTCTTTGTTGCTTTCAGTTTTATATTCTGCATATGAGTGAAGTCATATAGTTTATTTATTTGTTTTTTTGGTCTGGCTTATTTTACTTAGCATGATGATCTCTAGGTCCATCCATTTTGTTGTAAATGGCAGTATTTCATCTTTTCTTATAGCTGAGTAATATTCCATTGTGTATATGTACCACAGCTTCTTTATCCAGTCATCTGTCGTAGGGCACTTTGGTTGTTTCCATGTTTTGACCCCTGTGAACAGCACTGCGATGAACATTGGGGCACATAAGTCTTTGTGGACTAAGGTTTTCAAGTTTTTTGGGTAGATCCCCAGAAGGGGGATTGCTGGGTCATATGGTAACTCCATTCCCAATTTTCTGAGGAACCTTCACACCATCTTCCATAGTGGTTGTAGCAGTTTGTACTCCCACCAGCAGAGTGTGAGAGTTCCTTTTTCTCCACATCCTCTCCAGCACTTGTTATTCCTTGTCTTGTTGATAATAGCCATTCTCACAGGTGTGAGGTGGTATCTCATTGTGGTTTTGATTTGCATTTCCCTGGTAGCTAATGAGGATGAGCATTTTTTTATATGTCGGCTGGCCATTTGTACTTCTTTGTGAGAGAGTTGTCTGTTTAGGTCCTCTGCCCACTTTTTAATTGGGTTGTTTGTTTTCTTCTTGTTAAGTCATATTAGTTCTTTATATATTTTGGATATTAGACCCTTATCAGATGTGTTGTTTGCAAATCTTTTCTCCCATTCAATTGGCTGTCTCTTTGCTTTGTTGATGGTTTCTTTTGCTGTGCAGAAGCTTTTTAGTTTGATATAGTCCCATTCATTTATTTTTGCTTTTACTTCCCTTGCCTTTGAGGTCAGGGTCATGAAATCTTCCTTGAGCCCTAGGTCTATAAGTTTAGTACCTATGTTTTCTTCTATACAGTTTATTGTTGCAGGTCTTATATGAAGGTCTTTAATCCATTTTGAGTTAATTTTTGTATATGGAGAGAGTTCACAGCTCAGGTTCATTCTTTTGCATATATTTTTCCAGCTTTCCCAGTACCACCTACTGAAGAGGCTGTCTTTTCTCCATTGCATATTTTTTGCTCCTTTATAAAAAATTATTTGTCTATAAATATGTGGATTTATTTCTGGGTTTTCAGTTCTGTTCAGTTGGTCTATGTGTCTGTTTTTCTGCCAATAACAAGCTGTTTTAATTATTGATGCTTTGTAATATAAATTGAAGTCAGGGAGTGTAATACCACCAGCCTTATTCTTTTTATGTAGTATTGCTTTGGCAATTCGAGGTCTTTTATGGTTTCATATAAATCTGGTAATTCTTTTATCTATTTTATGAAAGTATGATTGTGGGATTTTTATAGGAATTGCATTAAATTTGTAAAATGCTTTCGATAATATGGCCATTTTAACAATGTTAAATCTTCCTATCCATGAACACGGAATATCTTTCCACTTCCTTGTGTCCTCTTTGATTTCTTTCAAAAATGTCTTAAGTTTTCTGTGTACAAGCCTGTCACATTCTTTGTTAAGTTAATTCCTAGGTATTTGATTCTTTTTGTTGTGATAGCAAAAGGAATTGACTCTCTCATTTCTTTTTCTAAAGATTCGTTGTTTGTATATACGAATGCTGTTGATTTGTGTACTTTGATTTTGTATCCTGTGAGTTTACTGTATTCATTTATTGTTTCTAATAGTTTCCTGGTAGAGTCTTTGAAATTTTCTATATAAAGGATCATGTCATCTGCAAATAATGACAATTTGACTTCTTCTTTCCCAATTTGGATACCTTTTATTCCTTTCTCTTGCCTGATTACTCTGGTTAGAACTTCCAGTACTATATTGAATAGCAGTGGTGATGGAGGGCATCCCTGTCTTCTTCCTGATTTTAGGGGAATAGGCTTTAACTTTTTCCCTTTCAGTATGCTATTAGCTTAGGGTTTGTCATATATGGCCTTTATTATGTTGAGAAACTTTTCTTCTATACCCATTATTTTCAGTGTTTTGATCACATGGATGTTGTATCCTTTTAAATGCTTTTTCTGCGTCAATTGATGTGACTATATGGTCTTTATCTTTTATTTTGTTTATGTGGTATATCACATTGATTTTCATATGTTGTAGCATCCTTGTGATCTTGAGATGAATCCTACTTGATCATGATGTATAATCTTTTTGATGCATTGTTGTATTCTATTTGCTAATATTTTGATTAGAATTTTTGCATCTGTGTTCATCAGAGATATTGGTCTATAGTTTTCTGTTTTTTTTGTGTTGTCTTTATCAGACTTTGGTATTAGAGTAGTAATGTTGGCCTCATAGAATGAGTTAGGAAGTAATGCTTCATCTTCAATTTTTTGGGAGAGTCTGAGGAGGATAGGTGTTAATTCTTCTTTGAATGCTTGGTAAAATTAATTGGTGAGATCTTCTGGTCTGGGGCTTTTGCCTCTAGGGAGGTTGTTGATAGTCATTTTAATTTCTGTACTACTGATTCGTCTATTTAGATTATCCAGTTGTTCTTGGTTCATTTAGGTAGGCTATACGTTTCTAGAAACTTGTCCATTTCTTTTAGGTTGTCAAATTTAGTGGCATAAAGCCCTTCATAGTATTTTCTTATAATCCTTTTTATTTCTGTGGTATCAGTGGTAATTTCTCCCCTTTTAGTTCTAAATTGGGATATTGATGTCCTTTTCTTTTGTCGTTTGATTAGTCTAGCCAGGGATTTGTCAATTTTGAAGACTTTCTCAAAGAACCAGCTCTTGGTAATACTAATTTTTTCTGTTGTCCTTTTCAAATTGGTTTAGCTCTGCTTTATTTTTATTATTTCTTTCCTTCTGCTGACTTTGAATTTTGTCTGCCCTTCGTTTTCTACTTCTTTAAGATGGGATGTTAAGCTGTTTACTTGTGATTTTTTCCTGTTTCATAAGATAGGCCTGTAATGATATACATTTCCCTCTTATTACTGTTTTTGCTGTGTCCCAATAATTTTGATACGTTGTATTTTCATTGTCATTAGTTTCTATATATTTTTAATCTCTTCTTTTATTTGTTGTTTGATCCAGTGATTTTTTTTAATAAGACGTTGTTTAATCTCCATGTATATGTGGATTTTTTTCTGCTTTACTTTTACAGGTGATTGCCAATTTCAGAGCTTTGTGGTCTGAGAATACACTTGGTATGATTTTGATCTTTGTGAATTTGCTGAGGCTACTTTTGTGTCCCAGCATGTGGTCTATCCTTTAAAATGTTCCATGTGCACCAGAAAAGAAGGTATAGTCTCCTTTAGCTGAATGAAGTGTCCTTTAAATGTCAGTTATGTCCAGTTGCTGTAATGTGTCATTTAGAGCTGATATTTCCTCATTTATTTTCTGTTTGGATTATCTGTCCATGGCTGTTAAGTGGCTGTTTAAGTTTCCCACAATGATTGTGCTTTTGTCAGTGTCTCCTTTCAGATCTGTTAGTAGTTGCTTTGTATATTTTGGTGTTTCCTGGTTGGTAGCATATACATTAATTAGTGTCAGGTCTTCTTGTTGTAGTGTGCCTTTTATCATTATGTAATGTCCGTCTTTGTCTCTTGCTATCTTTTTTAACCTGAAGTTTATTTCATCAGATATCAGTATGGTAACTCTTGCTTTTCTCTGGTTACCATTTGCTTGGAGTATTGTTTCCCATCCTTTTACTATGAATCTTTTGTCCCTATGGTTAAGTTGTGTCTCTTGGATACAGCATATGGATGGGCTTTGTTTTTTAATCTAGTCTGCTACTCTTTGTCTTTTATTGGTGAGTTCAGTTCATTAACATTTGGAGTGATTATTGATATGTGAGGATTTCGTATGGCCATTACTTACGTTTTGTTGTTTTGTTTTATTTTTGTTTCTTTCTTGTTACCCCAACCCTATTCCATTTATTCTGATGTTTTGTTTCAGATCGAAGAACCTCCTTCAGTATTTCTTGAAGTGCCCGGCTTTGTGCTGGCGAATTCCCTCAGCTTTTGTGTGTCTGAGAAGGTCTTTATTCCTTCTTTATATCTGAATTTTGCTGGATAATTTATTCTTGGCTGTAAGTTTCTCTCTTTTAAAGTTTTGAATATTTGATTCCATTCCCTCCTGGCATGTAGAGTTTCTGCTGAGAAGTCTGATGCCAGCCTGATGGGTTTTCCTGTAAAGGTTATAGTTCTTTTTTTTCTAGCTGCCTTGAGAATTGTCTCTTTAATTTTTGACATCTTAAATACAAGGTGAAGATCTGCCAGGGTCCAGGTATCTAGGGGACCTATTTTCTTCTTGACTTTGGGGTTCCAGATCTTTTCATAGGTTTGGGAAGTTCCTATCTAGTATTTGTTTATGTTCTCTGTAGAGTGCTCTGCTCCTTCTCCTAATTCTATTATTCTGATGTTTTGTTGTCTCATGGAGTCAGATAGTTCTTGCAGAGTTTTTTCAGTCCTTTTGGTTCTGTATTCCCTATCTTCCTCTTTCTGAGATGTTTCAACATTCTGATCTTCAGTATCACTAATTCTTTCCTCCATCTGGTTGGCCCTGTTTCCTGTGGCAGTTATTTCATTTCTCACTTCTTTTATTGTATTATCTCTTGAATTTCCATCTCATTCTTCCTTATGGTTTTGAATATCTTTGTTAAATTGTTCCTTTTGTTCACAGATCATCTTTCTGAGATCATTCATCTCAGCTATGGCATTCTGCCAGTATGTTTTCATTTCTCTCAGAGCCTTTAGAATGGCTACTTTATAATCTCTGTCACTGATTTAATAAATTTCTAGGTCTGTAAGATTATTTTCTGGAGATTTTTCATTTTCTGTCTGAGCAGCTTGAAATTCTAAGGTACCCATATTGTCTGTTGTGTTCTTCTTTGGTATGAGGGCTTTATTTTCAGCAGAGCCCAGGAACTCTCTTTCTTTCTCTGATTAGTATTTTTGTGGTGTCTTGGTATAGAGCAGACTAGGTGGGACTGGGAGGCAAGTTTTGGGATACAGGAGAGGTGTTTAAGCCTTATCTGTGGTCTCTAGCAGTGTTTGTGCATGAGTGCATAGGTCTGTGGTCTCTTTGCTTTCTGCATTTCTTTGGGGAGGCTGTAGGGCAGTGGGAAGGCCAACAAAATGCATGCTGGGGTGTCCCCACCTCCTGTGTTTTGCTGGGGGAAATGGAGGCTTATGGGATGCAGGCTGAGGCTGCTCTGGCTGATGGGGGTGAATGCTGTCAATACACCTCTTCCCTCTCCAGTGCTTTACCCTGGGCTTATTCCTGGGATTTGTCTCCACAGCAGCTGCTGAGGCCCGGTCCAGGAGCCATGGGCCAGGATCCATGTGCCAGGATCCATGCGAGGGCGCTGGGTGTGCACGGACCAGGGCTTAGAGACACAGGCCACTGTGAGAGCGCTGGATGAGGGCGCCAGGCGCGTGTGCTCTGCGGCCACAATATGCAGGACCCACTAGGTCACCCGGTCTGCACATATCTTGAGCAGGAACCCATGGGCCAGGATCTCCATAAGCGCGCTGGCTGTGCATGCACCACAGGACTGGAGATACAGGCTGCACGGAGATCGCCAGGCGAAGGTGCCGGGTTCGCCGCTCTGCGGGCTGGAAGCCGCAGCCCTGCGAGAATGCCAGGTGAGGTTGTAGGTCACAGGCGAGCCACTGGTCTAAAGCTGTGGGCCTGGTACCATGGGCCGTGTGCCCTGGGCTGGGAGCCGCGCTCCGCGAGGGTGCCTCTTGTGGGTTACAGACTACGAGGTGGCCAAAGCCAAGGTGTATCTGGGGCTTTATTTCAGCCTGTGGCTGTTTGGAGTCCTCTTTCAGGTTTCTTGCTACTTAAGAGTTTCAGAGACTGTCTCCCAGGCTTTGCCCCGAACACACTGCTTTTAGGTCCAATTCCCTCACTGTATCCCAGCGTTCTGCCCGTGAATTGGGCTGCTCTCTGATTGCTTTCTAGTTCCTTTAGTTAGCAGTGATGGGGTCTAGTTGCAATCTATCCCTGCTCCCTCCCTTCTCTCCCGCTCGTACCCACCCCCACCCCAACTTTCAGGTCTTTTCTTGCGATGCATGGATTTCTCGGTTGTCACTGTGCCACCCAGGCTTTTCCTTCTTGGCTCCTGCACGTGGTTTAATTGTGTATTCTGGGAGAGGTTTTAGGGACCTCCTTCCTGGTCGCCATCTTGCCCTTCCCTGTTTTTAATAAAAAAAGTTTATTAAGCATGGATAGAGGATGCCAGGTTTAAAAAATAAGAACTTAATATATTTTGTTTACCTTTTTATCCCTATTAAATTGTTGGATATTTAGTTTGTTTTTTTTTCTTTCATTTTTCTTAATTTTCTTTAATTTTTTTTTTGTTATGTTAAAGGAGAGGTTGGGGAAAGCAAAAGAAACAAACAATTAAATTTTTCGAAAAGTCACAGCCAAGACTATTTTAAAACTTAGAAAGTTCTAAATCATTCCTAGGGAGGAAAGATTTTCTGTATCTCCAAAACCCCACATACTTTATTTAAAAGCTGCACATTAAATAGGTGTTTGATCTTTGTATGTTGTGGTTGGAAGGAAGGAGGGTAGTATATTCCAGGGCCTTTTCTCAGTCTGCAAAATCGCTCTAAGCAAGAAAAGACTTAAAATGATTTTCACTGTCTTTATCCTCCTCTGTTAATCCATTGGTGGTATCATAGCAACAGGCCACAAGCTAAATAGTAGTTTTATATCACCTTGCTTATGAACATCATCATGATGAGTAAGTACTAGAAGTCTTCTTTCATGAAACTGGCTTCTGTAACCAATAGATCATATTTAGATGCACTTAACTTTTTAAAAATACCTTAAAAAATCTGATGTCTGCATTGTGCTATGAAATCATTACCAATGGACAGAACTTGCAGCTTCCAGAATAGAGAGCAGTATTTACTCCTATCAGCTTTCTCCTCATTAGAGAATTGTTTAAATATCAGGATATGATTTGGGTTCAGATAAGCTTATCTTAAGAAGTCTAGGTGTGAGATACATTTTTTAATTTAATTCATAGGTTGTTGAGTCAATATGTAAATGTTATTAAATAACCAACTGGTAGATCTGTTTGAATGAATTAACTCACTAAAACCTAAGAAAGAGTGAATCAGGAATGAAAGAGTCAAAGCTGTGTGGGGTGTGAGACGTTTACGATTTTAGGAGCTTTCTTTAAGAAAAAGTATACAAAGTTACAAATGCAACTTTCAATTGGGCATGAAAATATTTATTTACAATGAGACATCACAAGTTACGCATTTAAAAAAATATACAGATATCCACATTACCACAAGATCCCTGAACTAAGACAATAATTTTATTAAACTTCCTGATGCACTTTCATAATTGCTTCATTTTTGGTTGCGTTCTCTTTGCCTCTTCAAATGACAATAGAATTTTAAATATCATTTTCTATAGAAAGAGTAGAAAGATAATGGTGTTTTCTCTTAGCAGGGTTGATTCACAATTGGCTTGTATTACTGAGAGTTTAGAAACATTTATTTCAGCTTACCAATGTTCTCTTGATAATGTCATGCAAATGTTGAAGATTTTTGTCAAGTTAGGAAAAATCTTTTTACATGTTGCGTTGTATGTAAACTTTACAGTTTCAGACATTTGAAGTTTTCTTAGGCACTATCTAATCTGGAATATTATTTGATCTGACAGCATTCATTAAACTATGCAAACAGTGATTCTCTTTTCTATGAGAGTCATTTGCCTTTTGCTTTTCTGTGTCTGGTTTGAGACTGCTCTGGTATGATTCTTTGCCTTATGTTCACGATGCTGATCTGCAAGTTTTATTTTCCATCATGACATAAGAATTGTGTTGGTTTTGAAACTTCTGCCAGTGTTCTATTTCACTTTATATTTTGGCTTCTTTTTTTTTTTTTTTAATCACATTTCAATTTGGGTATTATTCTTAATTCTGAAAAAAATATAAAATTAGTCAGAAATTAAAGCATAAATGTTTTTTAAATTGCTACTGTATTATAATGAGTGAAAAGTGGTATAATCAAATGAATCTTATATACGGTGACTTATTAATGAATATTTGTGCTTGTTACTTCATTTATTTCACTGTGTCATTGTCAGTATTTGTACTGTTTCCCCTAGAACCACATTATACTTTATCAGGATAATGTGTGAGTGATAATTTGAGATATAATCTAATGTCTTAGGATGCATAAAACATGTAATAGCTATAGGTTTGTGCCCTACAAACACAGAAATTGTGGTAAATACCTTCAAAAAGTTCTCACCAGAAAAGGGAAAAACACATGGTACTTTTTTTAATGTGGGTAGTTCCCTGGCTGGGAATTGAACCCAGGCTGCAGCATTGACAGCACTGAAGCCTAGCCACTACACCACCGGGGAACTCCCACTTCCCATGTTTTTAAGGGGCGGCAATGTCCATTTGCTAAGTGACTTTTAATTGTGCTCATCAGCACTTTCTAGTATTTTATTATTTTTTTTTTTTTTGTAAGAAATAAGGCACAATACTTACACTGTAGAGAAGCAGTGAAGCACAGTGAGGCACAATAGATTTTTCTGGGTTTATATAGTGCTTTAATGGCTGTAACATTTGGGAGATGTTCCTGTCACATAGTTTTATTTAATCTAGAATTTCCCAGAGCCTTTGAGATGTTAATGTGAACATCTAAGGTTCTTCAAGAAGGGATTAAGCTATGCAACATTTCCTAAATTTATTTGATCAAGAACTTTTTTTTTTTTTTTTAAATCTGCAGGGATTTCTATAGAACTGACCTTGTGGAGAATCGCACTGCTTATATTTACATTTTCCATAGGCCACCACCAGGTGAGGACTTGAGACTGGAATTACTGCTTGCACCAACTTGAGAGTGCACATTGTTCAAAGATAATATAGTTTTCAATAAATACCTGTTCCTAATAAAACCATAATTATTCATGATTCTGTGATTACTAACATACATAGATTTTTAAGTAGATATGATTCAGAGCAAGGTTTAAGTAGATTCAAGCAATTCAGTGTGTAAGATGATCATCTTTTTGATTCATCTCAATTGTGGATTAAAAACCCTTGCAGAATTTTTAGCCATTTGTCTCTGCTGTGCTCAGGATACCCCATAAGGGCTTGAAGCCAGATGTAAAGGGGAGTTTACAAGGGAAGAGGGAGCTGAGTTAAGAATAAGAGTTAATGAACATGTCTGTGAGAATAGAAGAGAAGATGTATATAAAAGCATGAAGAAGGCTGTGTTAGACAGCTCTGCTACTGACTAGTTACTGGAGAACTCTTAACTGGAGGCAGAGTCTATTCTGATATACTTTCACTTCTTCAAACTGACCTCATCTCTCTGCCTCTACTGTCATTGACCAAGTTTAGCCCTGCTTTGTATTTAAACTGCCTCTGCCTCTTATCTTTCTAATTGGAACATCTGCCTTAAAGTTTATTTTATTCTAGTATAGTCTTCTCACTGCTACCAGAAATATTTTCCACCATGCAAACATAATTATGCTGTGGTCATCCACACAAGCTGTTTGGAGAAGAGCCAGGATGTTACCCACCAGTAGTGACTCTTAAATAAAGAGGATAAAGATTGTTTTAGACTGACTGTCCTTTGAAAGTGAGAAGTATTATGTAGTAGCTTGAAAACTCATATTTGATATTTCTATAATTTTAAATATAAACCAAAATGCAAACATCCTATGGACATCCATGTGAGCTCTTTGGAGAAGAGCCAGGATGAATGCAAAGTGGAAGAGAAGAAGGAGGGGAGATAAGTTGACCAAGGCTCTGGTCATCATGATGTATAGTGTGGCCCAGGTGACAGACAAAGGAGGAGAAAAACAGTGTCCTGGTATTGCTGTGTATAGTAGAAGTATGTCCCCGAGTCCTAGTTTCTGCTCAACTTTCATTGGGATTTCTCTACAAATCAAGATTTAAGGCCAACTGCTATTGAGGAGTTGAACCACTTTCCTTCCTGTGTTCATCTGAGCCTCATCAGTTGTAGGCACACACAGCATGAGATATAGTATATGCTTGCTTGTCTGTGATCAATCCTACTGCTAACTCATGTTTTCTTTCCCTTTTCTGTGTCATGTCTTTCCCTTAAGGGTCTCTGCTTGTTTGGTGTAGCTAGTGTTCAACACAGACTTCTGAATGTCTTCCTGAAAATCAAAGCCTACTACTGTGTAATGGGATGGGAAGAGAGAAGTGGTGAAGAAAGAAGGGAAAAAGGTATGAAAAACTCCTATGACCCATGCTCTGGTGAAAATTGTAACAGGAATGTTTGTAGCTATTAAGAAGAAAGAATAAGGAGAAGAATGAATGGAATCCCAGGTCCAAGGCATAACATTAGGAGACCAACTTCACAGTCACAAAGTTAGGTGTTCAAGCCTTGCTGTGGCAATCTCTGGCTCTGTTTGTTAATACATAAATAGTAAAATGGGATTAATAGTGGTAGGCATTTTATAGAGTGGTCATGAGAATTAACTATTTCATGTACTTCAACTTAGTGTTGAATCGTTAGCTAATATTATTTTTTGTTATTGATTGATCAACAGAAGTTAGACTTGAAGTTAGAAAAGTTAGAGGTTAGAAAAATAAAGATTGATTCTTCATCTTTTCTCACATTGATTGACTTATTGAAAGATTGTTACTAGGTTTTTGGAGAACCTATTATATTCTAGGGCAGATATTTTCAAATAGAAGACAACCTTGAGAAGTATAAAATCTAGAAGCTTAGAAACAGAGCCTCTTTAAATCCTGTTTTGGATTAAGGCATAGATCATTGAAATATCATTTGAATAACCTATCAACAGATTAAGATTTCAGAACGTTAGAGGTAAAAGAAATGCACAGGTCATTTACTCAAGCCTTTTCATGTTGTAGATACCCAAGCTGAGTTGCATCATTCATTCACTCATTTAACATTGTTTATGTTAATAGTGTCTCAGGAGTGTCTCTCTAGTATACCTGTGCATGGCAGTGAACAGAACAGACACAATATATTCTTTATTGGAGTTTCTATTCTTGTGGAGGAAAGCAGACAACAAACAAATAATTTTCAGGTGGTGACATGCTATAAAGAATAAAGCAGACAGGAGCTAGTGGTGTGTGTATGTGTGTACACTGTCTTTTAGGAAAGACCTGATAAGGGGACATTTAAGTAGAGACCTGAAGGATGTGAGTATAAGATTTACTTGTTCCAGAACAAAGTTGTACTTTAAGGATGATCCCTGATCAGACCTGCTTTGCTTAACCCTCTCAAGTATAGGTTAGGTTTGGAAGAGTGTATGAAAATGAAGGGAGTTAAAACAGAAAAGACACATTAGAGGAAAGTACAGTTCACCTTTCTGTTTATGACTCATGATCACTTTCAGTAGGTTACATGAACTTTGTCAAATGGGTAATGTAAGTATTAGGGTATGCAGCAAAAAGACCAAAACTGAATGTTTCTTGTTTTTATATTTTCTTTTTCTAGTTGTTGACACACATGAATGTGAGTTAGCATGATGTTATCTGAGGCTGTTTTATCTTCTGCAGAACTATCATCTTAATGAAAGGTAAAGAAAAGTGAAAGGAAAGCAGGGCTTAGGTTCTAGAGCATATTCTCACTGAGGCAGTAGCTAACGATTTAAGAAACCCTGATAGCAGAGTCATCTGTTACAGGGCATATGGTTGAATGAAGTGAGAAAGGCCCCCAAACCTCATTCTTTGCCCACCCAATGTAGGAGTTCATTGTCAACAAAAGGGCAATTTCAGAGACAAGCTGAGAATGAGAGCTTGTTCACCTTATGTCCTCAACATCAAAGTTGTAAATGTGAATAAGGTACTGAGTTATTAGTGGAATGGTGCATTGTTGACTGAGTGCTCAACAAACAAACAAACAAACAAACAATAGACTTAATATTCTCCAGCCTGGACATCCTGTAGATGGGAAATTCTTCAGGCAATTCTATGGTAAATAACAACCTGTAGAAAAATTGTTCTAGGGAGTTCCTTGGTGGTGTAGTGGCTTAAGGCTTCGGAGCTGGCGCTGTCCGTGCTGCGGCCTGGGTTCGATTCCCAGCCAGGGAACTACCCACATACCAAAAAGCAAAAAAAAAAAAAAAAAAAAAAAAAAAGAAAAATTGTTCTAGAAGCAACAAATTATTCTCATGGCAGGGTTAATAAAATTGGGAAATAATATAATCTCCTAACCAAGAGAATATCCTGGAGGAATCAGTCGTATCTAGCACTACAGCAGTGAAATAGAAGATCTGATTTTGTTTGCTAATTGCCTATCTAGCCTGTTTCAAGTAGGAAGGTAGTTTCTTCAGATGTGTCCTCTTATCTTCCTTTGACTGATGAGATAGAAGGAGGTCAGGTCATCAGTGGATAGAGCTGTCAGTTACTGTATTTCTTGAATCTGTGATAGCAATTGATTTTTAAGTGGTATCATTTCATATAGCACTGAAAACAGTGTTTCCCAATTAAACTGTGCACCATATTTCTTACACCTTAAACTTCTATTTTGTATTATCAAGAGACTACTTTATTTAGACTTAATTTTTTCTTTTATTATTTACCATCTTTGTGCCTATATAATAAGGAAAATACAATAAAATAAATATGTCGATTGTTACTGCAGGAAGATGGAGAATTGCAGTCATTCCTCTAACAAAGACTTTTGTTCTACTCCTGTTAGATTTATAACCCATCACTTACTATCCATGCCTTCCATATGTATAATCACTTTTTATTTATTTTTTATTTTTCCAGAGAAGTGAATCTTTTATTTTAAATTTATTTTTATTGTTAGACTTATTGGGGTGACATCTGTTAGCAAGGATTATATAGGTTTCAGGCATACAATTCTACAGGCATTGTCAGTGCTGGATAATGGTACAAATTTTTAAAGACAGCAATGAAACCCATCATTTGCATTACCAACAATGCAAATAATTCAACTGAAGTGACAACTGTATGAATATCATGACCAAATTTGTACATATGCAGGTAGTTACAACTTTATCAGAACTGTCACCTGAGTGACAATGATTTTAAGATGCCATCAGTTACAAAACGTCACTCAGTTTCAGAGATATTGAGTATATAAGGGGAAATGGGCATCCAGCTTTGGAAAAAATATGGTAATTACAGAAATGGAAGGTGACAGAGCCCTGTAGTGTTTTCTCATCCCATGGGGCAAAGGGGAAGAAATGTTGGCTAGAGCATATTTGACTTTAGGTGGATACATTCCTGATTTGGAATGAACTCTGGCACATAGGAGCTTCTCAGTATGAGCTTCTTTAGGGGAGGGGTGGGTAACTGAGATTGATTTTTTTCCCCATGAAGGAGAAGGCAGGATCCTATCATTGCTGCTGTTGATTTATAATAACAGCTAAATTAATTTTGACAAAAGAAACATCACCAGTGACCTCACAGTCTTAATATAATTATTTTAAAAATTTCATCCCAATGTTTATATACATTCTTAGTTTTCATAGTTGTAATCATTATAATGAATGCAACATTTTATATGTCCCCACTGAATATTATACCAAGATGGTATAATATTCAGTCCATTGAGTTATACACAATACTTTATTTAAACATTTCTTATTGTTATACATTTAGATTGCTTCTGATGCTGTGCAATTTTAGATAGAGCTGCAGATAACATTATTAGTTAGTACTTCTGTTGAATTATTTCTTTAGGAAGCATTCCCAGGAGTGGTATTTTTGGGTCAAAGAGAATACATATTTATAGCCCTTGGTGTAAATTGCCATGATAAAGTTTCCAGTAAAATTTCAGTGGAGATTTCTCCTTGAAGATTCTATAGGACAGGACACTATTTCAGGCACTTCATAATACAGTAGACTCTCCATTAACTAGAACTTAAGCAACCAGCACTCTCAAAAAACTGGCAAAAAAAAAATAGAAGAAATAATACTGCATTTATCTGGTATGGATGCCGATTAACTGAGAGCCTGCTAAACTTTCTTCTCCACTTTCTGGGGTGTGTATGTCATTGGAGGTATGAGAGGTTTAAGAGGAAGGAAAAACAGATAAAACACGTTGCTGTGGCTTAGTTACTACAGTGCTCTCCAACTTTCTTACATCCTGGAAGTTGCAGTTCAATCCTTACTTCTACTTTTCTAGTTTTCTTGGCTCTGTGCAACTGCATATAAGACTTTATTGAGCTCTGAGTTAAAGGAAATCCGGCATTTTTAGGTAGGACATGGAGCAAGATTCCTTTTGAATCTTTCAGAATTAAATGGAAAAAGGTAGACTTTGTTTAAAAAGGCGAATTAGTAATTTGCAAAATTACTCTATGCAATTTAATCCAGAGAGTCAAATGCTGATATTTATTTTGTGGGATTCAAGATAACTTAAATAGTACCAGGCCATAAAACAACAGCTACAACCACCAAATGTAGACTTCAACTGAAAATTAAGGACATGTGTAGGCTATGTATGAAAGGTATAGAGCAGAATTTCCCATAGAAGTATGTGTGCCATTTTCGAATTTTTTTCACAACTCTTTAAGTCATGTCTGGGCTTCTACCGTATCTTACTCATCGCAAAGAGGAGCTTAGTAACTAAAGTGACAGAGATACTTGTTTCCATGATAGTGAAGGGAAAAAAAAAACAACAGGTATTACAATTCACACAGTTTTTTTGGGAGATGTGTTCATGTAGAAGGGTGGCACTGTTGACCTACTGTAAGATGAGCTTACACTTTGAGATCTTAGTTTTCAAATAAATAGTTCCATTTTACCTGTATTATCTCTCTACTCCCAGTTACAAAGGGCATTCTTTATGGAAGAAGAACAGCGAGCTAGGGCCAGGGATTTCATCTATGGCTATAGAAAAGCAAAAGAAAACTGTCTTTAGAGGATGTCACATGATCGTCATGGGCATTAGGACTCAAAAATTGCTGTTTCCTATCCTGTGTTACAATTTTTATAATACTAAAGCATGAAAAAGTCTCAGTACACCGTGTGATGTTATGACACTAGATAGGTCAAATCTGATAAAATTTGACTTCAGGTTCTCAATCATTTTGTTTCTATATCATTTATTGTAGAAACTGGGACTTTCTACATCAAGTCTGGGTCTTTTTAGCTTTCCAGTTTGTAGTCTTTAGATTTGATATATTGTGCTATGTGCTCATAACCATGGACATACATTTTGTGTTTTATTAGTGAGGACTTGTTCAGGTGCAAGTGACAGAAACTCATCTCAAAGTACTTAAAAAGATGAATGCATGAGTTCATGTTATAGAAAAGTCTGAATAGTTTTGTACACAACTGAATCCAGGGGCTTGAATAATGTCATCACATTTCTATTTTAATCTTCCTTTCATGGCTCTATTCTTTTTATGTGTGGCTTTTTTTTTTCTCCCTTTTATGCATCTTCAAGCCACATGTTAGAAAAGATGGATATGGTAGCCCCAGGTATACACTCATTGCTTGTGACCCTTCCCCCATGAAAGAGACTTCCTCTTTCTCTCAGCGTCCAATCTCAAGATAGGCTTTAATTGACCATGTTGGTATAATATATACATCCCTGAACAAATTACTATAGTTGATAAAATAATGGCCTTTGTTTGGTGAACCTGAGAGATTCTCCACTACTTTGGCAGGTGGGGCTGAACATCAAGATTGGCTGCCCCACACAGGGCATGTGGAGTAGAATAAGGAAAAGTGGGGTACTCTTCACAAAAGAGGAGGAAGGGATTATGGGCAAACCCAACAAGTGGTCATTACAGGAGTGATTCTAAGTGCCAAAGAGATTCACTAAAAAGGTGACATGGCCATTCCATGTATTTTTTTGTTTTTATATGCTTTCTGTTAACCTCCTATGTAAGCTGACATTTTTGAATCATGTGTTTAGAAGACTATATTGTGTGTACTCTCTTTGGTGCATAAATAAATAAGAGCTTTAGATCAAAGGAAATAAAACTCATCATCTCTTTCTAGTGTTTGGAATGGTTTACTGGTTTTTCTAACAGCCTTTATTAGTGGACTTTGATATAATGGGATTCATGTCCACACAAAACTTTATTCTTCACTTTTGTAGTTTGTATTCATTAGTGTCTACACCTGAAATAATAATAATTTTCTTTTCTTGTCCCAACTTCTGCTCTACATACCAGTATAATTAACAGAGAGATATATACCAGGAGTTCTGACTTTAATGATTTTTCTCTTGAGAGATATTTAGTTGTTATGTGAACCCTTATTCCTAAATGTGGGTACATTAGACCAAGTGACTTCTCTCTAAATTTTCCATAGGGAGTCAAGTTCTTGTAGATCCCAAGTAGCACATTTTCCATTAGAATGAACTTCCCTATTCTTTTGTTAGTATGTTTTATTATTCCTTAAGAAAACTTGATTATAGAATTGTAAGCCACTTGTAAACAAGTTTAAATTTCTTTATTTTAGCAAATGACTGACAAACTTCAGAAAAGGAATGTTCTTTTAAGTTACTGACTTCTAAGTATACAACCCACAGAGAGTCTCTTCAGACTTAATCTATTTTTCTGTGCTCATGTTGAGGATTTGAACTATAGCGTGATTATTCTATAACCCGAGGAAAGAAAAAAATTGCTAAGTTTTGGGAATTAATATCTGATCTGTGGATCTACAGAAAGTCTTTACTTTTTTGGCAGTATTGCCTGAAGTTGAGTTTATCCCCTCTCCCTGTGTACCTCTCTATTCCATCTTCCTCCTTATTCATTTTCTCTCTCTCCTCCATCCTCCACCACTCATTCTTCTTTCCTTTGTTTCTTTCACTGGAGTAATGAACAGTTCACAAAGATGAACTGGCTTAAATGAGTCCAAAATAAAAACTAATCAATATCTAAACAATAGTGTTACATCCTGGGAATTACCTAAGATGTAAAAAAAAGAAAAAAAAAAAAAGAACTTCATGCCAAAGAGTAGGAGATTTTTCTGTAGTTCATGTAGTTCATGCAGTTGATAATATGGAAAATTCAGTTTAAAAATAAGTTGGAATTAAAAAAATGCAAATTGTCAGAAAAATCTCAGATAAAGGGCAGGCAATGGAGAAAGAGATCAAACCTAATGTTTTTCATTAAGATTAAAGTTCTAGAGAAGATGGACTAAGGAAGATTTTTTTCAAGGAATGTTTCTTTTTCTGAAAACAATGAATCAGCCAATCCTCAATTCTTTCTGGGTTGAAATGAAGAGGAAAAGAGTGTACGAGGTAATCTCACACTTCTGTGACAACTGTTCTTTCAAGAGAGCAACCAGCCTGTCCTGAGTTAATAAGTCTACTTGGTGGGTGGGGCTGAGGGGTTATTAATGAAACATCTAATCTCTGCCATGTTAACATCTACTGTTAATTCTTCAGAGGGGTTGTACACATGTGGTTTTGTTCATCCTCTTGAATATTTCTCAGGGCTCAGTTGTTTGCCTATTGGGTAATTCCTTGGACACACATAATTACTAGCTTTATAAAAGTATTGCATTTTATGTTTTTTTTAATTGAAAATTTCTATTTTTACTACGTAGGATTTTGTGGGCTCTCCTGAAAATCTACTTATCAAAAATATAATAAATGTAATATTGTTTACTTCCAGTTAGCTCAGTGCTTCAAGCTCAGTTAGTATTTGTTGGATGAATTTTAAAAATTCCAAATAATGGATAGAGTATTGAACTATAAGACTACATCCCTTCTATAAGTTCACCCAGATTATTAGATCAAAAGTAGGATTATAATGGACCTTAAATTCAAGTATTAAAATCAAGTATTAAATGATCAGCTTTATGATAAGAGCCAGACATATTTATTTACTTGATACCACAGTATCACATAGTAGTTATTGAATTTTTACTATAAAAATTGAAAACTCACATTGATTCACTGTTATTGACTCTGATCACCACTTTAAATTTGTATTGTAGAATATCCTTAGCTTTGATTGAATACATTTATAAATAGTACTTACAGGCTTAAATATATTAAGATCTGTGAGGAGTTTTAAATATTGTAGCATATAATTTTATTACTTGACAGACTGTAAATTCTAGCAAAAATATCTTGAACATTTGCCTTTTACTGGACAACACAATAATCATATTATATACATTACTTCATTTCTCCCTCAGAACACAGTAAAAGAAGAAGACCTGCAGGTTAAAATTAATTACTGAAGGTCACAGAACAGAGTCACTTAACAGCAACCTGAAATTTAAGTCAGAGTTTTCCTATGACCATGAACCTGGGTACTTTCCATCATACCATACTGCATACATATATTTATACCACATATAAAATTATTTCTGTGTAGTGGATTCTGTGAAACCCCATTCTACCCTTTATTGTCAACCTGGGGCCTAACATAATTAAAATTCTATTAGTTGAACCAAATAGGCATGAAAAAGTGTAGGAAAAAAGAAAAAAAAATGTTGACCCCAAGATTGACATGGAGAGTCAAGGGATGATCAGGCCTTAAGAATGCAAGGATGAATGTTCTAAAGAAGGTTGTGACAAATAATTATGAGCTAGTGGTTTGAATTAGTTTAATAGGACAGCATCTGTGTCCTTAGAATCACATAGTTTGCTGTCTGTGTAAGTTAGCTGCATGTTAGCTGGCACCACCAAGGTGAGACTTTATAGCTTTGATTTAGTAGTAGCCAAATCTGACTTCTTTGCTTTTTATATGTCTACTGAGAAATAAACAGAGATGCTATAAAATTTAAGGCTAATGGCACTGATTGACTTTCCCTTCACAGGAAATTAGGTTGCTTTTTTATGATCATTTTAAATTGTGGGTTTTAATGGCTGTAACTAAAGATAACTTGCTGACACAGGTCCACCCTCATCATCCGGTTTTTATGATTATGCAGAAGTAAAGGATGAACAGAAATGTAGTGAAGCTCTTTTTATTTTATACATTTGAGTCATTTAAAATTTAAAATGTGGATAAAACACATTAACAAAAGAAAATTAGCAAAAGCATTAGCTGACAGCTGATATGTAAAATCAGGCTCTTTAATGAAAAAGTATGTATGGTAAATCACTTAGCTGTATTTACTTAATAAATTGATCTTAATTTATATCTCCATGGTTAATAATTACATATTGCATAGTTTTTATTGAACAAGTGGTACTAATTACATTTCTTACTATTTGAAGAAGTAGAATATTAAAAATTAAATCCTTTCTTGAAGTAGCTACTTTAAGTGAAAAGCTCTAACACCTATGAAATTACTTGTACATTAAGATACAACTCACATAATATTAATACAATGCTGCAAATAGCACATGTTGCTTTTCTTTCTGTAAAGTAAATAGCAAAATCAGAAAAAGCTGGAATCAAGTTAAAAGTTCAAATTCTTCCCTAACTTAATCTTCATTCATTACGTTCATTTATTTGTTAAAAATACATTGGTGCTGGTAATAGTGTCGAACAAGACAGGAAAGTCCCAGCCCTTTGGGAACTTACAGTTTATGCAGGAAAGTAGAAATGAAGGAAGTAATAATGAGGGCCATAAAGTAGGTATCATGGGAATTACTAACAGGGAGATAAATCCCGCTGGATATGGGAAAGAGAGGATCAAGGAGGGGCTGCATAAGTGTTGATTAGATGTCAGGAGAGGTAGTTAGAATATTCCTGACAAAGGTTGTGGAGGCCTAAGATGAGCAAGAGAATGTGAGAGAAGGATAGTGCAATGTTACTTGAGTATATAGACTTAAAAGTGGAGCATGAGTGGCAAGAGATTAAGTCGGTAAGATAGACATGTTGGTTCTCTAGGTCAAGGGTTCCCAAACCCTGAGTCATGGACTGATAGCAGTCTGTGGCCTGTTAGGACCTGGGCTGCACAGCAGAAGGTGAGTGGCAGGCAAGTGAGCAAAGCTTCATCTGTATTTATAGCCGTGCTCCATCGCTCACATACCCACCTGAGCTCTGCTTTCTGTGAGATCAGGGAGCGCGAACCCTATTGAGAACTGCACACGTGAGTGCACTCCTTATGAGAAACTAATGCCTGATGACCTGAGGTGGAGGTGAGGCGGTGATGCTAGCACTGCAGAGCAGCTGCAAATACAGATTAACATTAGCAGAGAGGTTTGACTACACAGAAATTATAATAAATCAATTGCTTGTAGACTTATATCAAAACCCTATCAGTGAGTGGTAAGTGACAGTTAAGCTGCATCTGGTGGCAACCTTTATAGCTGCAAATGAGTTGTATAATTATTTTATTGTATATTATAATGTCATAATAATAATAATAGAGATAAAGTGCAAAATAAAAATAATGCACTTGAATTATTACAGACCCCTTTCCCCACCCCTGCACCAGCTTCCCTTGGTCTGTAGAAAAATTGTCTTCCATGAAACTGGTCTCTGGTGCCAAAAAGGTTGGGGACTGCTGGTCTAGTTTATGTGAAAAATTTTAAGTATTCCCACCTCTGGGTATATAGCCAAAGGAATTGAAATGTGAATCTCAAAGAGATATCTGCACTCCTATGACAATAATTAAGACACTGAAGCAACCTGTGTCCATTGACAGATGAATAATGGATAAAGAGTATGTGGTATATACATATAGTCGGATAGTATTCAGCCTTAAAAAAGAAGGAAATTCTGCCATTTGTGACAGGGAAGGATGTAGAAGATATGATGCTAAGTGAAATAACACAGAAAGATAATTTCTGAATGATTTCACTTGTATATGGAATCTGAAATAGTCAAACCATAGAATGAGGGGTTAAAATTTAAGGTGGGGAGAAGAAGGCAAGATGGCGACTGGAAAGGAGGTTCCTAAAGCCTCTCCCAGAAAACACAATTGAACGGCCACCCAGGAGCCAAGAAAGAGGACCCTGAGTGACAAAACAGCAGTTGAGAAATTCACAAATCGCAAGTAAATACCTGAAGGTTGGAGAGAAGGGGGCGAGCGGGAGAGAGGGAAGGGAGGAGAGACGGACTGCAACGGGACACAATTGCTGCTGACTATCTGGAGCGGCACAGTGCCTGGGAGAGGAGAGACCATGGGGGAACTGAGCTTTGGAGCTGCATGCTGGGGATGGAGTTTGGGAGCCAGCCTCTGGAACTTTTGAGTGATAGAAGGGCTGAGTGAGGACCCTGAACTGCAAAGACGACACCCCAGCTCTAGGCCCCCTGGAGACCTACACAGGGCTTCAGTTCCTGTTCCCAGCCCGCTGCAAAGGCGACCCTGCTGTCTCAGGCCAGACCCACAACTTTGGACTTAATGGAGTATGCACTTCCTTGTGCACCCCAGGGTTCTGAAAGCAGTGTGAGCCCATAAACAGCCAGATGCTGAATCAGGGCAGGGAAGAAAGGCTGCTTTGAAAGCATTTGTCCTACCCAGCAGAAACAAGCCTTGGACCAGCTTCCCTAGCAAAAGGCAGAAGACAGAGCCATCCTTGGAGCGTCTTTTGTTGGCCTCTCCCTAGGGTATATGCGCATAGCCTCCAAACGCAGTAGGAGATCAGAAACAAGAAATAAACATCCCCCCTCTCTCCCAAAACTTGACCCCCAGTGCCACCTAGTGTCTGCCTTACAGCAAGACACCACAAAAGTAATAATCTGGGCACTGAACATAAAGCCCTCATGTCAAAGAGGAAGAACCCACTGGACAGGATGAATTCCTTAAAAACTAAAACTCCTCAGAACAAAACATGAAATTTATGGAGAAGACAGCTTCTTAGACTTGGAAGAGTCTAATTTAAGTGACAGAATTTAAAGCAGCCATTCTAAAGGCTCTGAGAGAAATGAAATCGTACTGGCAGAACACCATAGCTGAGATAAATAACATAAAAAAGGATGTGAACGACAAAAAAAAAGAACTCCGTGAACAAAACGAACAATTTAACAAAGAAATTCAAAGCATAAGAAAGATTGAGATGGAAATGCGAGAAATAAATAATACAATAAAATAAGTGAGAAATGAAATAACTGCCACAGGAAACAGGACCAACCAGATGAAGGAAACAATTAGTGATATCGAAGATCAGAACATGGAAACAGCTCAGAAAGAGTAAGAGAGGGAATATAGAACCAAAAGGATTGAAAGAACTCTGCAAGAAATATCTGACTCCATGAGACAAAAGAACATCAGGATAATAGGAATAGAAGAGGAGGCAGAGCATTCTACAGAGAGCATACTCAAACAAATAGTTGATGAGAACTTTCCAAACCTTTGGAAAGATCTGGAACCCCAAGTTCAAGAAGAAAGAGGTCCCCTAGAAACCTGGACCCTAACAGATCTTCTCCAAGATACATGGTACTAAAGATGTCCAAAACTAAAGACAGAGACAATTCTCAAGGCAGTCAGGGAAAAAAGAACTATAACCTTTAGAGGAAAACCCATCAGGCTGACATCAGATTTCTCAGCAGAAACTCTGCAAGCCAGGAGAGAGTGGAATTCAATATTCAAAAATTTAAAAGAGAGAAACTTCCAGCCAAGAATAAATTATCCAGCAAAATTATCTTTCAGATATGAAGGTGGAATAAAGACCTTCTCAGACAAACAGAAGCTGAGGGAATTTGCCAGCATAAGGCCAGCACTCCAAGAAATACTGAAGGAGGCTCTTCGGCCTGAAACAAAACATCAGGAAAAATGGAACAAAGTTGGGGCAACAAGAAAGAAACAAAAACAAACAAACAAACAAACAAAAACAAAGAAAGAAATAAGTAATGGCCACAGGAAATCCTCATATATCGATCATCACTCTAAATGTCAATGGACTGAACTCACCAATAAAAAGACACAGAGTAGCAAACTGGATTAAAAAACAGAAGCCATCCATATGCTGTCTCCAAGAAATACACCTCAGCCTTAAGGACAAACACAGACTCAGAGTGAAAGGATGGGATACAGTACTCCAAGCAAATGGTAACCAAAGAAAAGCAGGAGTGGCCATACTGATACCTGATGAAATAAACTTCAAGTTAAAAAAGATAGTAAAAGACAACGATGGACATTACATAATGATAAAAGGCACAATGCAACAACAAGAAAAGTTGACACTAATTAATATATATGCTCCCAACCAGGATGCACCAAAATATACAAAGAAACTACTAACAGGCTTGAAAGGAGAAACTGATGAACACACAATCATAGTGGGAGACTTAAACACCCCGCTAACAGCCATGGACAGATTATCCAAACAGAAATAAGGAAAAAGCAGCTCTAAATGACACATTATAGCAATTGGACATAATTGACATTTACAGGACACTTCATCCAGCAAAAAGAGACTACACCACCTTTTCTAGTGCGCATGGAACATTCTCAAGGATAGACCACATGCTGGGACACAAAAGTAGCCTCAGCAAATTCAAGAAGATCGAAATCATACCAAGTGTATTCTCAGACCACAAAGCTTTGAAATTGGAGATCAACTGTAAAAGGAAAGCAGAAAAAACCACATATACATGGATATTAAACAACAGTTTATTAAAAAAAGGACTGGATAAAAGAACAAATAAAAGAGATTAAAAAATATGTAGAAACTAATGACAATGAAAATACAATTTATCAGAATTATTGGGACACAGCGAAAGCAGTAATAAGAGGGAAATTTATATCACTACAGGTCTATCTTAAGAAACAAGAAAAATCACAAGCAAACATCTTAGTATCCCATCTCAAAGAACTAGAAAAAGAAGAGCAGACAAAACCCAAAGTCAGCAGAAGGAAAGAAATAGTAAAAATTAAAGCAGAGCTAAACCAATTAGAGAACAGAAAGACAATAGAAAAAATTAATAAAACAAAGAAGTGGTTCTTTGAGAAAGTCAACAAAATTGACAAACTCCTGGCGAGACTAATCAAAGGAGGAAAGGAAAGGACACAAATATCCAAAATTAGAAATGAAAGGGGAGAAATTACCACTGATACCACAGAAATACAAGGGATTATAAGAAAATATTATGAAGGACTTTATGCCACGAAATTTAACAACCTAGAAGAAATTGACAAGTTTCTAGAAACTTATAGCCTACCAAAACTGAACAAGAAGAACTGGATAATCTAAATAGACCAATCAATAGTAACGAGATTGAAATGACTATCCATAATCTCCCTAAAGGCAAAAGCCAGGGACCAGATGGTTTCACCAAGGAGTTCTACCAAGCATTCAAAGAAGAATTAACACCTATCCTCCTCAGACTCTTCCAAAAAATTGAAGAGGAAGCAATACTTCCTAACTCATTCTGAGGCCAACATTACCCTAATACCAAAGCCTGGCAAAGACAACACAAAAAAAGAAAACTATAGACCAGTATCTCTGATGAACACAGATGCAAAAATCCTGAACAAAATATTAGCAAATAGAATACAACAATGCATCAAAAAGATCATACATCATGATCAAGTGAGATTCATCCTGGGAGCACAAGGATGGTTCAACATACATAAATCAATCAATGTGATACACCACATAAACAAAATCAAAGATAAAGACCATATGGTCATTTCAATTGATGCAGAAAAAGCTTTCGACAAGGTACAACATCCATTTATGATCAAAACACTAAATAAAATAGGTATAGAAGGAAAATGTCTCAACATAATAAAGGCCATATATGACAAACCCTCGGCTAACATCATACTGAATGGGGAAAAGCTGAAGCCTATTCCCCTAAAATCAGGAACAAGACAGGGATGCCCCCTGTCACCACTGCTATTTATTATAGTACTGGAAGTTCCAGTCACAGCAATCAGGCAAGAGAAAAGAATAAAAAGTATCCATATTGGGAAAGAAGAGGTCAAATTGTCACTATTTGCAGGTGACATGATCCTTTATATAAAAAATTCCAAAGATTCCACCAGGAAACTATTAGAAACAATTAACGAACATAGTAAAGTCACAGGATACAAAATCAATGTACAAAAATCAACAGCATTCCTATATACAAACAATGAATCCTCAGAAAAAGAAATGAGGGCGTCAATTTGTTCTGCTATCACAACAAAAAGAATGAAATACCTGGGAATTGAATTAACAAAGAACGTGACAGACTTATACACAGAAAACTATAAGACACTTTTGAAAGAAATTGGAACAGACTTTAAGAGGTGGAAAAATATCCCCTGTTGGTGGATAGGAAGACTTAACATTGTTAAAATGGCTGTTCTGCCCAAAGCAATCTACAGATTTAATGCAATACCCATCAAAATTCCACAATCATACTTTTGTGAAATAGATAAAAGAATTATTAGATTTATATGGAACCATAAAAGACCTCAAATTGCCAAAGCAATACTACATAAAAAGAATAAGGCTGGTGGCATTACACTTCCTGACTTCTACTTATATTACAAAGCATCAATAGTCAAAACAGCTTGGTACTGGCAGAAAAACAGAAATATAGACCAATGGAACAGAACCGAAAACCCAGAAATAAACCCACAAATTTATGGACAAATAATTTTTGATAAAGGAGCAAAAAACAGAAATGGGGAAAAGACAGCCTGTTTAGTAGGTGGTCCTTGGAAAACTGGAAAAACATATGCAAAAGAATGAACCTGAGCTGTGAACTCTCTCCATATACAAAAATTAACTCAAAATGGATTAAAGACCTTTATATCAGACCTGCAACAATAAACTGTATAAAAGAAAACATCGGTACTAAACTTATAGACCTAGGACTCAAGGAAGACTTTATGAACCTGTCCTCAAAGGCAAGGGAAGTAAATGAATGGGACTATATCTGACTAAAAAGCTTCTGCACAGCAAAAGAAATCATCAACAAGGCAAAGACACAGCCAACTGAATGGCAGAAACTATTTGCAAATAACGCATCAGATAAGGGTCTAATATCTAAAATATATAAAGGACTAATAAGACTTAACAACAAAAAAACAAAGAACCCAATTAAAAAGTGGGCAGAAGAACTAAACAGACACTTCTCCCACGAAGAAATATAAATAGCCGGCAGACATATGGAAAAAATGCTCATCCTAATTAGCTATCAGAGAAATGCAAATCAAAACCACAATGAGATACCACCTCACATCTTTTAGAATGGCTTTTATCAACAAGACAAGGAATAACAAGTGCTGGAGAGAATGTGGAGAAAAAGGAACTCTGGTACACTGCTGGTGGGAGTGCAAACTGGTACAACCACTGTGGAAGGCAGTGTGGAGGTTCCTCAGAAAATTGGGAATGGAGTTACCATTTGACCCAGCCATCCCCCTTCTGGGGATCTGCCCAAAAGACTTGAAAACCTTTTCCACAAAGACTTATGTGCCCCAATGTTCATTGCAGCGCTGTTCACAGTGGCCAAAACATGGAAACAACCAAAGTGCCCTGTGACAGATGACTGGATAAAGAAGCAGTGGTACATATACCCAATGGAATATTACTCAGCTATAAGAAAAGATGAAATACTGCCATTTATAAGAAAATGGATGGACCTAGAGATCATTATGTTTAGTGAAATAAGCCAGACAGAAAAAACAAAGAACTGTATGACTTCACTCATATGCGGAATATAAAACTGAAAGCAAAGATAAAAGAAATGAACAAACAAAGAAATAACCCATGGACACAGTCAATAGTTTAATGTTTATTTGGGGACAAGTGGCTTAGGGAGGAGAGAAAGAAGAGGGGGTGGGAGAGGAGTGCGGGGAAGCTAAAGATAAGGTGATGGAAAGAGAAGTCACATTCGGTGGTGAACTTATTATACAACAAGTTGACAATGCACTGTAGAATTGTATGCCTGAAACCTATGTAATCCTTGCTAACAGATGTCATCCCAATAAGTCTAACAATAAAAATGAATTTAAAAAAATTTCAGGTGGTTTTCAGGGGCGGAGAGTGAGAGCGGGAAATGGGGAAGTGTTGGTCATAAGGTATAAAGTTTCTGTTTTGTAAAATTAATTTCTGGAGATCTGCTCTACAACATAGATCTTTTGATGAACAATTCTATATTGTATACTTAAAAATTTTGTAAGAGGATAGAGCTTATGTTAAATGATCAAGTGTTCTTGCCACAAAAGGGGGGAAACACCCCCAAACCTATGAAACCAAAAAACCAAAGGAAGAAAGTGGAAACTTCCGAGGTGATGGTTAAGTTTATGGCATTGATTATGATGTTTTCACTGATGTATACTTATCTCCAAACTTATGAAGTTGTATATATTAAATATCTATGGGTTTTTGTATATCAGTCATGTCTCAAAGCAGTTAAAAATTACATGTATAGGGACATGTATATGTATATGTATGTGTGTGTGTGTGGAGGGGTGTGTGGGCTGTGTGGAAAAAATGCAGCCACAAATACCTCTGTCTTTCATATCACATGGCTGGATATTTTCCAGACAGCCCGTGTGTGTGTGTGTGTGTGTATATTTGTGTGTGTGTGTGTGTGTGTGTGTGTGTGTGTGTAAAGTATTTTCAAGTTTAACCTCAAACCCAAAGGAAAGCAATTGAAGGAGTCTTTCAGTGTCAGCGAGCTTTGAATGAAAGAAGAGCGGGAGTTCCCTGATGGTGTTATGGGCTTAATGCTTTGCTGCTGGTGCTGTAGGTGCTGCGGCCTGGGTTGGATTCCCAGCCAGGGAACTACCCACATAACAAAAAGCAAAAAAAAAAAAAAAAGAAAGAAGAGGACAGCCATTCCTTCTTAATCCCTTTAAAAAGTAGTCTAGGGTGGGAACTCATGTAGAAAGACATGATGGTTTCAGTTGAAGAAATTTTTTAATAAATAGTAATTTAAATTGCCATGAGATAGAACTCCTTATTCATTAAATTTACACCTCAATTTACATTTGATCTCTAAGAATGTGAATTAAACAGCATTGCCATTTATATGAAGAACTGAGCTTCTGGGATTGGACAGTTCTTAATATTAGATCTGAATGGGAACAGACATTTACAGGTCCCCTCTCCCTCACATTTCTTTGGTCTTTAATATTCTTGCTTTTTCAAAAATATGCCGAAATCAGCTATATAGTATGTTGTTTTCATCAATGACTCCAAATGATGGCCCATAATGTCCTTTGACATTAATATGCTTGTGTAGACAGATATATAAAGGAACTCATTGTTAATATCTGTTCAGGAACAGAAAATTGAGGATTTATGATTATGGCTGTAACCTTAACTACACCAGAGTGCTATAGATGTTTGCATTTACAATAAAATGCACACTCTTTCAAAAATGATCTGTGAGCAGAAGCAAATACATTTATTTTAAGCCTTGCCTCACCTTGTACCTTCAACAAATTTAAAGCAATTTCTGATAAAAAAAAAAAACCAACTATTAATACACCAATTACTTTAGAATTCATTCAATCAGTGATTATTTATTGGGAACTATATTTAAGTTAGGCATTTTACATGTATTTTAAGCTCCCCAAAGTCCTAAAAATTAGATATTTCACTCATCTCACTTTATGGGTCAAACTGTGTATCAGAGAGGTAAATTTGCCCTATGACACAAAGCTAATAAGTAGTGGAGAAGGGATTTAAACTGAGATCTGGCTGTTTCAAGAGCATATGAGCATGTGCTGTTTTTACTGCCATGCACTGCCTCCAAAGGACTGATTTAGTATTTATTATGTTACTTACATTGGCTAGTTATTTTGTGGACCACAAACTTGTGCCCACAGGTCATGAAAAGAATGAGGAGAAGTTGTAAATTATTAAAACATTTTCTTTGAGGAAATTTTATTTGCTGTCTTGGAGGAGCGTTTATTGTAGGTTAGTTGGCTGAGTAAAAGACAAAATCATGGGTCAGTGGGCTATTTACTCTGTTTAAAAGGTAGTCTCTAGTAGGAGAAGGAAATTTTCATGCTTATTTAGTTGCTTATCATTTTTTAAAAATATTATACCTAAATGAAGAGGATTAAGGAAAGTACAGGCTTCTTTGTAGGGTTTTATTCAAGTGTGATAGATGGTATTATAAATATGAAACAGCAATAAATGTACAGTTATTCTGGGGCATTTATTTCTTTAAAAAGAAAGACTAGCATTTCTTAAGTTATGTTTTGCTGAAGATTAGCATTTTGTTAGATGTTAATAAGTATTTGCCAAAAAGTGGTTGTTCCCATTGTGACTTTAGGAACATCTGAATGATACGTTGTCAAAGTAAATCTTTATAATTGGATTTCTTAGAAACTTTAATAGGTATATTATAATCACTGATTCCCAGGCACCACCCCAAATGAGAATCTCTGGGGGTGTGGGACTCAGGCATCACTATTTTGAAAAATTTTCCAGGTGCTTCTGGTATGCAGAAGGCCTACTGTAATGGGAGATTTTAGTACACGTGCTCAGGCTAGAGGCCAGTTATTTTCACAAACTATTTGTCACCTATAGAGCACCTACCTTTTGCTGCCTCCTCTGTGTGGGCCGCAAGGGAATGCATTGCTGCAGCCCTGCTGGGGGCTGAAGTCTGAATTTCACCTTTCATCCTTTTACTTTAGTCCCCGATTATGGCACAGACTTCAGGTCCTACTAGGTGGGTTCTTGTTCTCTGTTCTATACTCGAACGTCTGAAATGTTGTGCAATAAGTTTGTTAGAGATTAGGGCTGACTGCCCTTTTTCATTCCTTGCATGGAGCCCAATGTCTCTGGGGTAGAAATGAATCCAGGAGAGAAGTCTCCCCATCCCCTGGACTTGCTCACCTCTGTAGACACACGTCTCACTGCTGCTGCCAGCCGCCCTGCCTCCCTGCAGTTCCATGAGCACCAGGCGTTCTCTCTGCCCCAGAGCTTCTTCTGCACAGGGGCCTCTGTCCTTGTAAGCACTTACTTTCTTGTATTTGCTGGCTCACTCTTATTTGGTGTGTCTGTCACAACTCAGCCCAGAGACCACCTTTTCTAGCAACAGCCCCCTACTCCCTCTCATACTCATCTGGGTTAAGAGCCCCTCACGTTTGCTGCACACACCCGCTACATGGTGCTACAGTGGTAATTTAAAAAGATTTCTCCCCAGCTGGTTGGTTTGTTCCTA
The DNA here is from genome assembly GCA_004026885.1 of Lyroderma lyra. NCBI lineage: Eukaryota > Metazoa > Chordata > Mammalia > Chiroptera > Megadermatidae > Lyroderma > Lyroderma lyra. The sequence goes on from PVJL010008313.1 coordinate 62,242, forward strand.
AGGGCAGAGTCTGAGTATTGCTTCCCAGTTCGTAGCTTAGTACCTGGCCTATCAAAAATTCTTGTCTAATGCTCATAAGTAAATGAAAAGACTTTTCTCTTGATGTCCCACATACTGAATGCACCTTTTTACATACAGCTTTCCATCCATTTAGAACCCTTTCTCTTCCTTTCCAAACCACCTTCCCTATTTGTTAATTGTGACACCTGCATATTGACATCATATAGATTTCTACTTGCTAATTCACTTTTACTGTGTAATATGTATTTATAAAAATATATATAAAAATATCATATGAGTTTCGTATTCCCAAATGGACTGTAAACTTTTCAGAGCTACCTGTATTTTCCCACCTCTAACTTCAAATAGATAGTGAATGGCTGTAAAGTTCTGAAGATGTTAAGTCAAGCCTTATTCTGTTCATCTACATGCACCGCATCTGCCTGGAAAAAATCCAGCCGTAAATGCCTCTGTTTTTCCTATTACATGGCTGGATACTTTCCAGACAGCCTTCTTCTACTTTGTCTCCATTGTGCCCTCATGTTTATGGTTCTAGCAATTAACTTTCTGCTTGCAGATGTCTTTATTCATTCTTTATTTTAATAGTAAATTTCTTTATTGAGTATGTATTTACCGGGCACCTCTTCTAAGGGCTACAAATACCATAGTAAACAAAACAGACAAAAATTCCTGCCCTAGTGGGTTGGGGTAGAAAGAAAACAAGATAAACAAGTGAAATATATAGTATTACATGGTAATAAAGGTACTGGAGAAAACAGATATAATGGCAGAAGGATAGCCAATGTTGAGGGAGTTGCAGTGTAAAATAGGAAGACCTCATGATGATGTGGTGTTTCTCAGCATCCTGAGGCAATGGCTGCTGCAGATACCAGGGGAAGAAAGTTCCAGGGAGAGGGAGGGAATTGCAATGCATGGAGGGGGCATGCTGAGAGTGTTGGAGGAACTGCAAGGGTATCCGTGTGGCTGGGGCAGGTTAAGAGCGGGGGCCTGTGGGGAAAAAGAGAGCCAGACAGGTAAGGAGGATGTGCAGAGACTAGCGCTCAGAGGTCGTGATAGAACTTTCCCTCTATTTATCAGAACTTTTGGGCACTCACTATAGAACCAATGCCATTTTCAGTGCTTTGGAGGATGTGGAGATGAATTAGGCTGAGACTTTTCCCTCAGTGAGCGCAGATTCTATAGTATGTATGGGTAAAGCCTCAATTTGGGTGAGAAGTATCTCAGATCCCCAGTACTGAGGCTAAGTGCTGACTCACACACACTGTTGGTGCCAGTGTAAAAACGGTTTCCCCCAGAGTTCAATATGGAAGAATGTATACAAATTTTAATATATATCTTCCTTGTCCCAGCAGTTGCACATTGAATTTTTTCCTAGTAATGAAGTATGCAGAAGTGTATAAACATGTTATAATAGTGAAAAATTAAATATTCAACAATAAGCCAAGACAAATGAATTGTGGTATATCTAATTATCTAATAATTTTATAGATATTTAAAATGATGCAATTATTGCTACAGAATGATGATCATGATAGGTAGCTAAGTGAAATAAAGTTATAGAACAGCATGCAAAGGAGGAATTCATTTTTATAACATATTCAAAGTGTGTTTATGTGTTATGGGAAGCTGATGAATGTGAAGCTGATGTTAACAGTATTAATACATGCATAATGAAACTTGGGGTCATCTTTACTTTTTTTTTATTATCCCTCTCTGTTTGGTCTAATTAAATAATGGGAAGACATTTCTGTGTCAATCAGAAAATTAACTATTTTCAGTTTTTACAAAGGAAAGAAAAAGATAAATGCTGAGTCCAGGACAGACCTTACGGCCAGTGTGTGTGCTGCTTTTTACCCGATCTCTTTGATCATGTGGAGTGGGCTTTTGGGCTTACCAGTCTGCTTTTCAGTCTGCCCAGCTAGGGCAGGTCTAAGGACACACCATTCTGAATCTCACTCCCTCCATTTCCTGAGTGTCTTTTTGACACCAGCTACTCCAACGTGAAAATGAGAAATGGAAATACCACAGAATGGAAGCCAAGTTTATCAGTGGAACCAGCATAACTGATGAACTCAGCTTATGTGTGCTGGGCCCAGTTAGGGACTCTGTGGTCCTTGATGAGAAAATGTTTCTGGGTCCCCAAGGACACATTACTCATGGTTGTTACTTCTTGAATATTACTGGTCCTTATCCAGGATTTGATTGAAGAGCTTTAAAAATGGATTTGTCCTGCCCCTTGCTTGTCCCCTATAGAATCGGAACTCAGCCAAGCAGAAAGAAATTAATAGAGTTCTGAAAGGACTGAACGAAAGCTCTAGTTTCCAACTGATATCCTTGGGGAGCCAGAGATGCTTGGGCTGAGGTTGAGAGTTACTAATTCTGCTTGCTTTGACTTTGCCAACTGTGTATTTTTCTCTCTCACTGGGCACTGCATTGTAGAATTTCTTACATAAAGGAAATGTTCAGCATGTATTACAGTTTCCTGCATGTGCTTAGGCAGCAAATGCTGTTAAAAGTACTCAGTATAAGAACAAAACAGCTCTCATCAATGACATTCTTTTTCTTATTATGGATTTCCTAGCTCTCTGATAGGCTGCACTTTTGATTTAGGATTTCAAAAAGAACTTAATCATAAAAGAAAGCTCTGTGTGCTGAGCAAATCCTCTTGAAAGCAATTGCCTTTTATATCTCCAGGTTCTTAATCACTTCTTCAGTCTGCTCTGCTGTTTTATTCTCTTTTATGTTTGGATCAACGTGTAAATAATGGAGCATGATATCTTACCTTCCTTAAGGCAAGTGTAATGGGGAGGTAGAAATGAAATCCAGGCTCACTGAGGAAAGAGAGAATATGCCATTTGGGGCAAAGAAGAGATAGGGTGCGGATCCACTCTTACCAAAGGATGGCTTTTCATGCCTAAGATTTTGCATCAGAAATAGGGGAATATTCCATACACATTTTCCCCAAAGTGAGTTGCAGGGGACAGTAGTCCCATCAGGTGTTCTAAAATAGTGTTCTAAGGTCAGATATGTTTGAGGATTGCTCTGTCCTATACACTATGCTTAGTGGTTTACAACAAGTATTAGCTCAGAGAAGATTGGCTGTAAAGTTTTATTTTGTTGAATATAGTACTTTTCAAAAACTTATTTGCCTACTGAAATCTTTTAGGAGAGCCACTTATTATCACCTGCTTTTTAAGTTCCTGTTTTCCTTTTGGAAATATGAAAAGAATAATGAATTTTGTGTAATTGAGTTTAAAGACATATACACACTAGAGTCCAACATTAGTGTGAAAAATGAGTATACTAATGAGTCTTCTATAATTTCATGGCTTTTTAATTTAAGAAAATACACAAACTAAATATAACAAAATGTTAATAGCTGTTACTTTTGAACAGAGCTGTTTTTTGGATTATCTAAGTCTAAAATAAAAATAACTCAAGTCCCTATTTTACGAATTTAAAGGTCCAAGTGAGAAATAGACAGAAAAGGGAGATATATGAGGTTAATATATCTAGATCTACCTCTGTTATTACTATTACTAGATCTAGACTGGAGCAGGTGGCTTGCATAGACCTGCACTTCACTTGTGCTTTCTGAAATCTGCTATCCTTTCCTTGAGTGAAAATTATTTCATGGATACATGAAGGCAGGAGAGTAGAGTTCCTTCTGACACCCTTTATAGCTCCATCATAACTCAAGTTCAGTTTCATTGTCATTGCAGAAGTGTATTAAATATAGTCTCATGAGGCAGCATCCTGTATACAATGTTTCTTCTATGGGAGTCTGCCTGCAATTCTCTTTTCTCTTAATCCAAATAATTTCTAGTCACTGATGTCCTCATGTTTGTAGATGTACGTTCAGTTACAAATTCTTTAAGCTGTAATTTCATTTGTTCTCATTTTTATCCAACTGATTCTTCTGAAAAAAAGGCACCTTTTTTTTTTTTTAATCACTGTCTTGATTCTGTACCACCAAGTATCACTACTATTTATGAGGTAAAGTTGATCTTCTTTGTTGAGCTTCAAGTTGACCTTGACATTTTGCCCCTAAGCTATATTGAATACATTGGTATATATCTTGAAATATATGTAGATTCTAGTACTATCAACTATATTCTTCTTTGAATTATTGGGCACCTCATCCACTGTTAATTTCTGTGTGTGTGTGTGTGTGTGTGTGTGTGCGCGTGTGTGTATATGAACTGATGTTCAATGTCTTAATATTTTTTACTATTTTAACAGAGAATATTTCACGTTATTTTTGAATTTTAAGTTAATGTGTAAGATGGCTCTCTGGAAAGTATACAGCCATGTACTATGAAAAATAGAGGCATTTCTGGCTGTTATTTTCTGGACAGCCCTCATATAAACCCTAGCCCGGGAGATGGAGGAGGTCTCTCTTCCATTAGCTATTAGAGACCATCACTCTGTCTATGGGATGGCCTTTGTTTTCTTAACTATTTTCAGCTACAGAAACATAACATCTAGCTTATACTCGCTATGGCTCACATTGAAGTTTTTCTGCAAAAAGACAAGAACTCGCTTTTCCTGTAGCATTCTTTCTTTCTACTCTTCAAATTTCCTCTCCCTTAGTATCTTCTCCTTGTTTCCCACTTACCAGCTCTAGTTGAGGATCTACTTCAACTTCTGTTATTACTTCTCTACCCCCAAATTAATTCAGGGTGCTGCTTAAGAGATAAGAAATTTGGTTCAGTTATCGGATCCCCATGAAGCAACATTGCCATTTGACAGTGAACAGGCAGGCCAGGCTGATGAGAGCACACACATTGTGAAGGTGGGAAGACCTTTCATCTTTCTTCTGTTTCCCTCCAAGAGTTGCATCGCAGTGTCTTCTTTAGTAACGTAAAATCACATCCAAAGATGTCAGCCCAGCCGGTGAAACCTGGCGTCTGACCTCTCACAATTCAGAAATAAAGACCCCGAAATAAACATGTATACTTCACAAGAATTAGGGGGAAATCCCCACCTCGCTATAAGTGCAATTGATATAAAAAAATATAATAAATAAAAACACAAATACCGCGTTTGAAAAGGCAAACAACATTATATTTATGTGTGTATATATAAAACAGCTGGAAGACTCATCCATAAACATTCTGAGGACAGGAAGTTTTCAAAACCGTATAAACTCCTTACAATAACTACATGGATATAAAATACAAAAATAAATATCATAACCCTATGGGCAGCACTCTGAACATAAGCCATTAAAATTTGTGGCATAGTTAGGCTCTCTCTGGCACCGTTCTGTGACTCATTGTATCCCGTTCGAGTATTTCCATCTCAATCCGAGCCTCTGCCCTCCATCTTCAAATGATTCCAGACTCGGTGGAGCAGATGTATGGGAAACGGGACCTCGAGCTTTCACCTTGGGGGAGATTTAGCGTGAACAATGCTAAATTTTGGGTCATGCCTTCGGAGGGGGTGGGCCCTGAAAGAACTCTGGGTTGTTAGTGTCCTTTCAGGGACTCCTAGAAGTACCCCCCCCTCCCCGCCAGGCCTTAGGAGTAGGACGTGATAACGCCAGTCTGTTCGTCCTGGAATATTTGGGCTTCTTCAAGATTATCTCCTTGAGAGCCTCCTTCCCTTCCTCATTATTTTCCGGATTGTCTTCCTGCTGACAAAGAGCATCTCCCCC
>PVJL010008314.1:0-67998 GCA_004026885.1 Lyroderma lyra
CCCCGCAATATTCCTTGGACATGTCTGCCACCATTTAATTTCAATGACAACTTCTTGTCCATAAATTTTTTCAACTCTGGAGGATGAGCTTTGCTCATGGTGGCAACTCAACGAGCTCAAAGATGCCTCCTTTGCAACTCCCAATTACAGTTTGTCTAAATTGAGTGAGAACTGTTAGAGACTTGAAACAATAAGTAAAGATTCCTCCTAGTTTTTAATTTTCCCCCAAATTTATGTATGTCTTTTACCACACTTAAATTGAGGACAGTTTTTCAAATGATTTATATTCAACTTAATTTTCAAAGAAATAGCAACTTCTTTAACATTCATATTTCATTAATGTATTTAGTGTTTCATTACAATTATGTAATTGTAATTATTGTCACAATTGGCATTGAGTAGGTTTGAACAAATACATCAGACTCAGTGTAATGTTATGGAAGCAAAAATGTGCCCCTCCACCCCCCAACCCCCTGCGCTGTGTCAATGTTGCTTTGTTATAGCTACCAGTTTTCAGCCCGGGTTATGGTCAGTGCATGGTAAAGGGAATGGAGAGTATCAGGTAAATGGTTACATTAAGTAAGAGAATGTCTTTATTGAGTGGTCAGTGGTTATCTAAGAGTAAGGGGGTATGGGAGTGGGAGAGAAGGGACAGGGTCTCAAATCTATGGTGATGGAAAGATAACTGACTCTGGGTGATGAACACATAACAACACATAGACGATGTAATGTAGAATTGTACACCTGTGTAATTCTTTTTACTAACCAATGTCACCCCAGTGAATTTAATTATCAGTCAATAAAAATAATAATTTAAAAAGATGTCTTTAGTTCATTTGGTAAACTTTTATATGCAACATATATAAAGTAAAATGCAAAATTCTTAAAGGTACAACTTGTTGAATTTTTGCACAGTGAACACACCCATTTAACCATTACTCAGATCATGGTAATAAGACATTACCAAGATCCTAGAAGCCTCCCTTGTGCCCTAACCCAGTTTCTCTTCCACCACTATTCTGACCTCTGTTACTGGGGATTAGTTTTGCTGGTTTATGACCTTCATATAAATGGAATCACATAGCATGTACACTTTGACATCTGACATTTTTCACTCAGCATTGCTTTTGAAATTTATCGATGTTATATAAAAGAAAAAATGTTTTTACTGTGGTACAGTATTCTAGTCTGTGAATATACCACTATCCATTCTGTCATTGATTGATGGTTAGATTTATTTTTAGTTTTGGAGTCTTACAAATAATGCTGCTGTAAACATTCTTGTATATGTCTTTGGTGCACATGTACTACATTACATGCATTTTTTTGCGGGGGAGGAGGGGGTAGTTCCCTGGCTGGGACTCAAACCAACCCAGGCTGCAGTGTTGAGAGTGCCGAAACCGAGCCACTACGCCACCAGGGAACTATGCATTTTTCTTGAGCATGTACTTTGGTCAAGTAGGCTATGTTCATCCTTAGCCTATTTTACTAAACAGATTTTTACACTCCCACTAAGCAGTATGTGAGAATCAGTTAGTTACTCCACATCCACAATGGCTCTTTTAAAAAAATTCATTATGTATTTATTTTTGTCATTTTGTTCATGTTGTGTATTTGGTTTTTAAGAATATACAGAATATTCATGAACCCACCATCTAACCTAAGAAGTTTAATATTGAATATTAACAGTGTCTTATGTATTGTCCTCTCTAATGTCACCTTGTCTTTCAAGGTAAAGACTATGCAAACTGTATTTTTTACTCTTTCCCTTGCCTTTTCAAATAATAGTTTATGAGATATATGTGTGTGTCTAAATAATATATTGTCTAGTGTTATTATGTATTTGAATTTTTAAAAAAGGATATCATGCTGTATGTAATTGAAAATTGACTTTTTAATGTACTTAACATTATATTATTAAGATTCTTCAATATTGTTGCATTTAGTTCTAGTTGACTCATTTTCTCTGCAGTATAATACTTCATTTAATGACTACATCAGTCTATATTCATTCTCCTATCATTGACATTTATATTGTTTCTGTTTTTTACTGTTATGAATTCTACATGTTTTCTGGTGTACCATGAGCAAGAATTTCTCCTGGTACTTAGGAATGTAATTTCTGGGTCATAAGATTGATAAGTGTTCTATGTTATAGAATAATGCTATATTCCAAAGAGATTGTACCAGTTTACACTTCTACCAGCAATAGATCAGAGATGAGATTCTTTTGTATGAGAGAATTTTGTTTTATTATTCCTTTTACATTTTTTAATTTTTTCAGTTACAGTTGACATTTAATATTATATTAGTTTCAGGTATATAGCATAGTGATTAGACATTTATGTAACTTATGAAGCATTAAGAATCTCCCCATAGGTCTAGAACCCCCCCTAGCATCATACATAGTTATCACAGTATTATTGACTGTATTCCCTATGCTGTACTTTATAGCCTCATGATTGCTTTGTGACTGCCAATTTGTATTTCTTAATCCCTTCACCTTTTCTACCCAGCTCCTCAACCCCTCTCCCACCTGGCAACGATCAATTTGTTTCATTATGAGAGAATTTTAATTATGACCTCAGCTATAGGGCTATTTAGATTTTCTAGTTTTCTGTATGGTAACTTGTGTTTTCAAGATAATTATCATCTAAATTTTCAAATGTATTTACATAAGTTTGTCTGTATTTTTCTATTATGTTTTTGTTTGTAAGCTCTATGCTGATTCTTTTTAAGCCATTTCCCACTTGCCCAAGAATACTCGGCAGTGTTTGTGGCTGCAACATTTACCCCAAGATAATTCGCGGATTACAGTCCTAGCCTTACCCTGAAAGTTCACCACGAAATATCTCACTTCTATTACTATTTTCACATCACTCTCTTATATTGATAGTCTTTGGAAACAAATGACATTGTATTTATAGTATTCTGGCTTTAGAATTTTCATGTAAATCACACGTCATGAAATGGGCAAACAATTAAAAGTCTCCAAAAAAACACTGAACCAAACAAACGCATCCTCTCACAACGCCAGCTGGTACTCTGATGCAGATGGGTTCTTAGAACACTCACCTAGTGGGGGAAGCCAGTACTACTTACTACAAAGGCCCCGCCCACCAGAAGATAATTCTGGGGTTTTTTGGGTCCCCCCTTGTATTTGTGCTTTATTTATTCTTCCTTGATCAGTATGTCTTAAGAATTTCTTGCTAGGTCAAGAAATTAATTTTTTTCATATGTTTTTATCTTACTGCATTAAAAAATTTTTAAATTATGGTAAAATACACGATATAAAATTGATCATTTTAACCATTTTAAAGTGTACAGTTCAGTGACATTAAGTACATTCACATTGTTTTGCAACTGTCACCACTGTTCATCGCCAGAACCTTATCATCTTTCCAGACTGAAACTCTGTACCCATTAAACACTAATTCCTCATTCTCCTCACCCCACAGCTCCTGGCAACTACCATTCTAATTTGTCTTTATGAATTTGAGTATTCTAAATACTTCAAATAAGTGGAATTATACAGTGTTTGTCTTTTTATGTCTGACTTATTTCATTTAGCATAATGTCCTCAAGGTTTATCCATGTTTTAGCATATGTCAGAATTTCCTTCCTTTTTAAGGCTGAGTAATAGTCCATCTTTCATAACTTTTTTAATCACAAATATTGGCACATAGTGGATTCACATTAAATACTTATTGATCAGTTAATAATGTTTTTTAAGTTACCTAGTTTATTGTTCTTCTTCCAAATATGCAATATATATGTATAAATATATTCTTCACTCCATCATATTTATTTAACAGTGTATCTTACTATATCATTATATAAAGAACTTCCTTTCTCCTTAAAAACATTAGCATAGTATCTCCTTGTATGAATAGATCATAATTTATTAAATTAATGTCCTATTGATGGATGGATAATTACTTTGGTTCCAATATTTTTTCTTACAAATAATGTATTGGATAACTTTGAGCATATAAGTTCACACATTTGCAAATATACTTGTAGGGTAAATTCCTAGAAGTTGTATTTCTGGGTTTAATAATATATGTATTTTTAATTTTGATAATTAATGTCTAGTTGTCTTCCATATGTAGTAGAAATTTACATTCTCACTTAGATAAAAGGGGGTCTGTTTTTCCACAGCGTCATTACTGGTATGTATAATAATTTTTTAGACATTTGTCAGTGTGAGGGTGAAAAATGGTGTCTTAGTATTTTAATTTGCATAAAATAGTTTAAAATATTTTTTAGTCTGACTGTACATGTACATGATATAAGAAGTCAAATAGTATTATAAAGCTTATAATAACTTTAAAAACAGTCCTCTCCCCCACCCCTATTCTCTTCTTTATCCATTTACCTGTCGAAGGACACTTTGGCTGTTTCCATGACTTGGACATCGGGGTACATATATCTTTGTCGACTAAGGTTTTCAAATTTTGAGGGTAGATACCCAGAAAGGGGATTGCTAGGTCACTTGATAACTCTATTATTAATTTTTTGAGGGACTTCCATACTGTCCTCCATAATGGTTGTACCAGTTTGCACCCCCACCAGCAGTGTGTGAGTTCCTTTTTCCCCACAGCCTCTCCAGCACTTGTTATTCCTTGTCTTGTTGATAACAGCCATTCTCACAGGTGTGAGGTGGTATCTCATTGTGGTTTTGATTTGTATTTCCCTGATAGCTAATGAGGTTGAGGTTTTTTTTCCTGTATCTGTTGGCCATTTGTATTTCTTCATAGAAGTGTCTGTTCAGGTCTTCTGCCCATTTTTAAATTAGATTGTTTTTTTGTTCTTGAGTTGTATGAGTTCTTTATATATTTTAGATATTAGCCCCTTATCCGAGGTGATGTTTGCAAATATTTTCTCCCATTCAGTTGGCTGTCTCTTTGCTTTGTTGATGATTCCTTTTGCTGTGCAGAAACTTTTTAGTTTGATATAATCCCATTGATTTATTTTTGCTTTTACTTCCCTTACCTTTGAGGTCAGGTTCATGAAGTCATCCCTGAACCCAAGGTCTGTAAGTTTAGTACCAATGACCAATGTTTTCTTCTATACGATTTATTGTTTCAGGTCTTATGTGGAGGTTTTTAATCCATTTTGAGTTAATTTTGCTATATGGTGACAGTTCACAGTTCAGATTCATTCTTTTTGCATGTGGTTTTCCAATTTTCCCAGCACCATTTACTGAAGAGGCTTTCTTTTCCCCATTGTATATTCTTCACTTCTTTGTTAAAAATTATTTGTCCATGTATTTGTGGGTTTATTTCTGGGTTTTCGATTCTGTTCCATTGGTCTGTGTGCTTGTTTTTCTGCCAGTACCAAGTTGTTTTCATTATTGATGCTTTGTAATATAGATTGAAGTCTGGGATTGTGATGCCTCCAGACTTATTTTTTTTGTGTAGGATTGCTTTGGTGATTTGGGATCTTTTGTGGTTTTATATGAATCTGATGTTTTTTTAATCTGTTTCTTGAAAGAATGTCTGTGGGGTTTTTTTCTCATTTACTTTTATTTTTCAATTACTTTTGATGTACAATATTATATTGGTTTCAGGTGTACAACATAGTGATGAGACATTTATGTAAGTTAAAATCTTTCTTCCGATATATATGGTTCCCATTTGACACCATATAAGTTATTATAGTGTTATTGACTGTATGCCCTGTGCTGTACTTTATATCCCTGACTATTTTGTGACTATGAATTGGTACTTCTTGATTTCTTCCCCCTTTTCACTCACCCCTCCCACCCTCCTCCCACCATCCCAACAAATCTGGTACCCATCTGACACCACCCATAGTTATTGCAACATTATTGACTATATTCCCATGTTATACACTGTATCCCCATGGCTATTACTTTGTAACCACCAAACTGAACTTTCCAACCCCGTCCCCTTATTTCAGCCCTCCCGCAACCCTCACTCCCATCTGGCAACAAACCAAATGTTTTCTGCGTCTACGAATCTGTTCCTGTTTTACTTGTTTATTTTCTTCTTTGGATTTCACCTATAAGCAAAGTCAATTTGCATCTGTCTTCCTCTGTTTGACACTCTACTCAGTGCACTACCCTCCATGTCTTTTGATTGGAGCTTTTAATCCATTTATATTGAAAGTAATTGTTGATATATAGCTTGCCATTTTATTATTCATAAGTTTGCTGTTTTTCCCATTTTAAAATAGTCCCTCTAACATTCTTTGTAGTACTGGTTTGTTGTTGATGAACTCCTTTAGCTTTTTCTCGTCTGGGAAGCTCTTTATCTGTCCTTTGATTTACAATGACAGCCTTGCTGGGTAGAGTAATCTTGGTTGTAGGTCCTTGCTTTTTATCACGTTGAATATTTTCTGCCATTCCCTTCTGGCCTGCAGAGTTTCTGTTGAGAAATCAGCTGACAGTTTTGTAGGAGCTTCCTGTTAAGTTGCTAATTGATTTTCTCCTACTGCTTTTAGGATTCTCTCTTTGTCTTTAACCTCTGCCATTTTAATTAGGATGTGTCTCGGTGGGTGCCTGTTTGGGTTTATCTTGTTTGGGACTCACCGTGCTTCCTCGGCTTGTACATCTGTTTCTTTCACCAGCTTAGGGAAGTTTTCCGTCATTATTTCTTCAAATAGGTTCTCAATTCCTTGCTTTCTCTCTTTCCCTTGTGGTATTCCTGTGATGCTAATGTTGTTACGCTTGATGTTGTCCCAGAGGGCCCTTAAACTATCCTCATTTTTTAAAATTCTTTTCTCTTTGGCAGTTCTGACTGGACATTTCTGCGCCTTATCTTCCAATTTGCTGACTCAATCCTCTTCTCTCTCCATCGAGTCGGCTGGTGATTCCTTCTGTTGCATTCTAAATTTCAATTATTGTATTATTCATTTCTTACTGGTTCTTTGTTATGGTTTCTGTGTCCTTCTTTATGCTGCTATCTCTCTGTTGAAGTTTTCACTAAGTTCCTTGAGCATCTTTAAAATCATTGTTTTGAGTTCTGTATCTGATAGGTTGCTTGCCTTCATCTTGTTAATTCTTCTTCTGGAATTTTCTGCTGTTCTTTTATTTGAGATGTACTTTGTTTCCTCATTTTGGATGTCTGTGTTTGTTTCCATGTATTAGGTAGATCTACTATGTCTCTCAGTAGAGACTATTGCTGGATAGTCTCATATACTAGATGGCCTTGTGGGGCCCTGGCATTTTCTCCCTGGTCACTTGCGCTGGGTGCTTCTGTAGATTCTGGTTTGGTGCCAGTGCTATGCCTGGAGCTGCTCAGCAAAGTCTCAGAACACACCATTGCTAGTTGTTCCTGCCTGGGGCCTGTGGACTTAGTTTTCTAAGAAAGATTACAGTGCAGATGGGGCTGACTGCTCACAGGAGAAAGTACCTCTGGCATTGGCGGAGTTGCATGGGTTGGGGTCCCAGTGAGTCGTCAGCAGGGTGGAGTGAGTGGAGCTCACCAGACCAGTCAGGTTCAGATTTGGCTGTATGGGGGCAGGCTCAACACAGGGATAGATGGCATCCACCAGCTCTATGTATGGGAAGAAGACTCACCAAGGAAAAATGGTGACCTCCAGCCCTGGCCACACAACTAAGTCTGCCCCCTGTATGCTTCCAGTACCCCCTGAGTTACCGTTCTTCTGCCAGAGCCCAGGGTGAGTACCTATGAGTGACTGAGTCTGCGCGGGCACTTTAAGAGGACTGGGTTTCCCAGAGCCTTCCTTTCCAACCAAGCCTTCCTTCCCAACTGCATGGTTGGAGTCCCCACTGTTTTTCACAGTCAGATGTTGTGGGGCTCCTCTTCCCAGTGCCAGTGCTCTGGGCTGGGGAGCCTGGTATGGGGTCAAGCTTCCTTGCTTCTCCTGGGGGAATCTTGGTGACTGAGATAGCCCTACCACCCCTGGAAGTTTGGCTCCTTTTGTGTCTGCGTCCCTCCTACCTGTCTTGATGTGGTCCTCTTCTTTGTATTCTTAGTTATAAAACTTTTGTTCAGCTAGACCTCAGATTCTCCAGGTTGGTTCAGTAATTTAGTTGTAATTTGAATGTGCTCACAGAATGAAGCAGGCAGTGTTCACCTACTCTTCCATCTTGGAACCTTGATCTTTGTCGATGGAATTTTGATTAGCATTGCATTAAATCTGTATATTGCTTTGGGTAGTATGGTCATTTTAACTACGTTGGGTGTTCCACTCCATGAACACGGAGCTTCTTTTCTTTCTAGTGTTCTGTTCAATTTTTTTTTTTTTAATAATAGTGTCTTACAATTTTCAGTGTATATGTCCTTCAAGTTTTTTGTTAAGTTTATTCCTAGGTATTTTATTCTTTTTGTTGTGATTGCAAAAATGTACTGTTTTCTCATTTCTTTTTCTGAAGTTCCATTGTTGGTATATGAAAATGCAGTTGATTTTTGTACATTGATTTTGTATCCTGCAACTTTTCCAGTATTTGTTTATTGTTTCTAATAGTTTTGTGGTGGATTCTTTAGGATTTTCTATATAATGGATCATGTCATCTAAACTGACAGTTTAACTTCTCTCCCAGTTTGAATCCTGGTAACTTCTCTTTACTTTCTTTTTCTCATCTCTTTTCAACCCATTCTGATATATATAAAAAACTTTATGCCTTCTTTTGTTGTGATTTGAAATGAAAAATAAATATAAATTAGCAGGAAGTCAAAGTAATAGGTTTTAAAGTACCATGTCCATCCTCTTCCCATTTTCTCATATTGAGAGTCACTTAACTGTCCCCTTGGGCTCAGGATGCCTTGGCCGCAGCAGCATATGTTTGTATACCTGGTAGGAGGGGTGAGGCCTGTGCACCGACTTCTGTAGAGCAAATCTAACTGAAGATGGAATCAGCTTCATTGGTTTTCTTACCTTTGAAGCTGTAGCTCATGGAAGTAACTAATCCCAGATTGACCATTTTGAATTTGCTTTGCTACTTAATAAGCAGCAACAAATTAATATAAACAGATATAATCCTTTCAGTTTTCTTTTTAATATTCATCCATTATTGATTACTACTTTCCCACATTTCAGGCTTTAACCCTCCGTTACTTGTTTGAATTTTCATAATATTGTTTCTCGCATGGCCTCTGAGAGACTCCAGCAAAAATAGTGTTAGCTATTAAATGTTACAAAATTATTTTGTGTAGGTTGGACAATAAATAAAAAATATTAACTTCTAAACATGTTTATTTCATAAAAAATGGATTCAAACTAATACAGAATGTAGAAAATTATGCTACTTATTATACTCACAGGCATCTCACAGATGCCACTTGAGAAACAGAGTGATAAATTAATCAAAACAAAGAGGTATTACATACATTTTGTTCCTATTTTGGAAAAATGCTTGACTGAATGGTTTTTTATATACAGATGAGTGACTTGGTCAAGATTCTTTTTCCTCCTAGTTTTCATACAAAAAATTTAAAAGTTTTTGAGTTTTATATGTATAGTAAAATGCACAGATCTTAAAAGTATAGCTCAATGAATTTTTACATATCTATGTACCCATGTAAGTACTATCCAGATCAAGATACAGAACATTTTACTTCTCATGTTCATTCTCAGAGGGACACCCTCCCTCCAGAAAAGGAATGTCATGACTCTTTTATCATAATGATGTATCTCTGTCTCTAGTAAGATTGTTTTGTCTTAAAGATCTGAATTTTGTTATTCTAAAATCTCATAAAAGGTTTTCTATCAGGCCCACACTACCCAGTGGTAAATACCATGTATTTCTGTAGTGTTTGTCTGATTCTCTCAGTTTGGCTCAATGCTCTGGAAGATGGTAAACCCCAGTTCAACCTGCCTTTTCTTAGGTCCCGTAGTGTTTTGTAGAGGCTCTAACTCTGGATGGATTTAAAAGAAACTTTCCCAGGGCTATCTACTCATTCCTTTATTCTCCTTCTTCTACATTGGAAAGTCATATAAGGTTATTCTCATTTCCTGCTTGGGTTGCATTTTATAAAATGTTTTTCCTATCAGGTGTCTGGGTATGAGTTCTGTGACCCTCATCATGGTTTCCTTATGAAGAAAGCTTCAGCTTGTATTTTTTAAATGTTTAATAATGTGAAAAAAATAGCATTTGTATCTTTATAACTTAAAGAAGCTTCCTGCAGTATCAACTAATCCAAATTTTGAAGTTTCACTTTTCCTGATAAAAATTCCTTTGTGTTCTCGAAAGATCGTAGGGAGTGATAAGAGGTAATATTTTAGTTCATGAAGCAGAATAGGGATAAGCTATTTGAGGTAGATACAAAGATAAGATGACTAAGAAAACGTGCTTTCTGAACTAAGAAGATGGTTTGATTTTAAGATTAAGTATCTGAAGGAACAAACAAAATATTGCTGTTTACAGCTATATTCTTTACAAAGTTCTTTTAATAACTAGTTTTGTTTTTAAAAATACAAAATAAAACCTGTGGGCATCTCTTAGAATTTTCATACAAATAGCTGTTACTATAATAGTGAATATGTGTCTGTTTTTCCCTCCAGAATCTCCCTGGAAAAAGAGACATGAATGTCTGCAATGATATTTCCTGACAAGAAGTTGATAGAGAAGGAAAGGAGAATACCAGCTAGAGAGCAGAATTCCGAGTAACCTGGATTTTATATTTATCACCTTCAACTACAAACTTCTCTGGCCACCTTTAAATTGGACATAACTGCAGTCAAAATCCAGACAAGGCACAAGAATACTTTTTTCCTGTATCTTTTGAGATCAAAGAAACTGCGATGTCTAGGAAACAAAACCAGAAGGGTAAGATTATATGTGAGCATTAATTGTTAAAAGCATAGGTGTGGAGTAATATCACCATTTATATCTGTATTTTAGAAAAACATTGTCTTAATGTGTTTTGCATGGTTATAGGTTCCCTCACCCACTGCAGTACTTCTGATGGTTGTAACTTTTTGTCATGGCAGCAGTTAATTTTAGAAGAGTACAGAACACTCACAACTTTATCTGTTATCTCCAACTGTGTATCTGTGGATATGACATTACAGCTTTGTATATTACTAGTTTGAGAATAATGCATATAACAGTTACTTTTCTAGTCTTACAAACCTAATAAAATGGAATATACTTGTAGGAAGGCCAGATATAGCTTTAAAATGCACTTATTGGAAACTGAGCATATGAGGGCTGTCCAGAAAAAACCCCAGCCATAAATACCTCTATTTTCCTATCACATGGCTGGGTACTTTCTCTACAGCCCCGTATATTAGGGGGCATGGTGGGGGTAATTTACTGTGAGTTGTGTTTCATTGGAGACAGGAAATGAAATGAGTAATGTTTTTAGTTTTTTATTCCTTCTTTAGCTTTCCTTCTGGGATTATTACTCTAGCTTCTTGTCTAAAGTAAAATACAAGGTTCAAAGAGTCAAGAAATATTAAGAATAGTTAAAAGGAGGGGAAGGACAACAAAGACTCTATAAAATCACTTTTCCAGCTTTCCTAAAATAGCTGCAGAAACTTAAAGGGACATATCTGACAATAGCATTGGAACTATTATACATACCTGGAATATATTTGTTAAAAGAATGACCATAGCATAGCTATTTTGGCTTCCCTCTGCCCCATTCAATATAATTTTCAATTTAATGTTCTTCAATTCAAAACAAAGCTGTAGATCCAGATCTCATATGTTCAATATGAAGGAAATACTTTTAAACTTAATTTTGACTTGGCAGTTCAAAAACCTCATTATAAGAAAATAATATACAAGTGCTCCTGTGGTTTTGAAAACTAGTTTAACTGTATAGTAAATCTATATAAAGAAAATCTGGGCTCTGAGGAATGGTCAGATGACTAAAGAAGCTGAACTGTCTAGTGAATGAGATTTACCAGCTGAAAGTTTGTTGTGTTTTAGTTTTTTTTTTCATTTGTTTTTGTTTTTTCAATGAAAGGGAAACTATTGAAGTCCCAAGGCTAAGGGGTTCAGGCAGGCGGCCACCCTTGTGGACCAAGGAGGCCACCTTGAGGATTGAGGAGTGGGTGGAGGGGCCTTATCTGACCTTCTTCTTGGGGCGTAGGTTGTTGGTGTGGCCATACTTGTTGCTGCAGTTGATATTTTGGGGATGCAGGAATCTGTAACACTTGGGGCAGATCATCTGTCCCAGTTGTACTCCTGGGCAGGCTGGCCAAGGGAAGACTCGATGATGATCCTGCCCTGCAGACAAAACACCAAGTGCAGGGTGGACGCTTTCTGGATGTTACAGTCCGAGAGAGTGCGGCCATCCTCCAGCTGTTTGCCCGCCAAAATCAGATGCTACTGGTCAGGAGGGACGCCCTCCTTGTCTTGCATTTTAGCTTTGACATTCTCAGTAGTGTCACTGGGTTCGACCTCGAGTGTGGTGGTCTTTTCTATCAGGGTCTTTACAAAGGTCTGCATCTCTGTGTCTACTGGGAGGCTGCTTGGCTCCCTCATTGAAAGGACTAATAACTGAAAGTTTTTATAACCTTACATATGGAGATATTTCTTTTATAGACAAAAGTAAAGCTATACCATAATACTTAGGTAGTATCAACTATAAAAAAAGGAAATTTGGAGAGTGGGTTACCTTTGGCAAAGGGGAAGACATAAAGATTGAGGGGGACATAAGGAACACATCTGGGGTACTAGAAGTGTTTTCTTTCTTAACTTGAGTAGTAGTATTTGGGTGTTTTGTGCTAATTTATCAAGCTATAGTATTTTAGGAATGTGTGCACTATAAATGCTGTTTCACAAGAAAAAAAATGTAAGACATATCATTAGGACAGAATGGGCTTAAACAAGTATGTTAAGTAGCAAGTTTCTTACCTTCACAAGTACAGCTCTTAAAAACTATTGTTCAGTTTGTGATGATTGTGACAACTATTTGGAAATAAAAATATTTATAATCAAAGTAAGCAATTGACCCATAAATTAGTTTAAGAAAGAAGACGCTAACAGATTTAATTCTTCATGGCATGAGGTTAATAAAGTGACAGATTTTGCAGTGCTGTAGTTCTATGAGTAAGATTGTTGTTTTGTTGGAGACAGAAGCATTTGACTGTACGCTGAACTGAGGGGATGAAAATAGGGTGAAGAGGGAAGACATTGACTATTTGACAGGGCTAGAAGAAATATCCGAGGCAAATAGAACACTGGAGACACAAGAAGATGGCAGTGTGAGAGGGATCTCCCATAATCTCCTCTGGAGATTTCTGCTAAGCAAATACCTGTACCTCCACCAAGGACCCTCTACACATCGCACAGTCACCCCTAAGAAACCCACTGCATTAAGGTACCTGCAGGCAGGCAGAGGTTTAAACAAAGGAGAAATAAAGGGAAGAGCAGGGATGCAGCTGTGCATGGGTCCCCACTTGGAACTCTACCGCTGGGGGAGGAAGGAGGAAGAAGGTGGTGGGAGAGCACTCCGGGCCTCACTCTGTCCCCAGGATAGAGGAAAGGAGGCCCAGAGATGGGGTGTGAGATACTGTAACCACCTCACTTTGGCCCCAGGAACTGCAGACCTGTCCGCAAATCACAGCGGCCAGATTTCAGAGATGGGGGAGCGGCTGAGTGGTGAGGAGCTGCAGAGTTTAACACTCAAGCCAGGAAGGAGGAGGAGAGAGGGGTCTGCCTGTGTGCGTTGCCCAGCCCACAACCAGCATGATCTGAAAGAGCAATAGGACTGACCCCAAGGCTCAGGACTGAATTTGCGTGTGGGGCAAACTGAGAACAGAAAGGCGCCAAACTCCCTGCAGGATCCCCAGGGCCACAGGAAGAAAACAGAGCCACAAATGCCCCTCTCCCACAGACCTCGGCCCTCCCAGTATCAGCAGTGAACACCAAAGAAATTATAGCTGAGAGTGTCCAGAGAGGCTGCAAATACGAGAAACCAGGGAATTAAAGAGATGGGGACAGGTGACTCATCAGAAACCGAGCTTAAAGCTATGATTATAAAAATGCTTAAGGAACTGAATAATAATTTCAACAAAGACATAGCAAGCAAAAGAAGATTTACAAACCAGTATAAAGGACCAAAGAGAGATAATGACTACATTAACTGAAATGAAGAACGGAATAAAAGTCACCGGACTAGATACAATAGAAGCACAAAGCAAATGATTTGCAGGAAAAACCAGCAGAAAACACCTATTTAGAATAGATAGATATGAGAATCTAGAAAAACGAGGAAGGTTTGAGATTTCTCTGGGACAGTTTTAAGCAGAAGAATATCAGAATCATAGGTGTACCAGAAGGGACAGAGGAAAAACAAGGGATCAAGAAATTATTTGAAGAAATAATGAATGAAAAATTCCCTAACCTGGTGAAGGAACTAGACATACAAGTCCAGGATGCACAAAGAATCCCAAACAAGATGATCCCAAACAAGAACACACCAAGACACATCATAATTAAAATGGCAAAGTTAAAGAAAAAGAGAAAATTCTAAAAACAGCAGAAGAAATGCAAGTAGGAACTTATAAAGGGACACTCATTCAATTCTCAGCTGATTTCTCACCAGAAACTTTGCAGCCCAGAGGGAATTGGCAGAAAATATTCAACATGATGAAAACCAAGGATCTACAACCAAGATTAATGCATCTAGCAAGGCTAGCATTCAAAAATAAAGGACAGATAAAGAGCTTCTCAGATAAGGAAAAGATAAAGAAATACATCACCACCAAACCAGTACTACAAAGACTGTTAGAGGGACTTCTTTAAGATGGGAGGGGGTGGGTTCCCTGGTGGTGTAGTGGCTGGGCTTCAGCGCCCTTAACACCACAGCCCAGGTTCGATTACCAGCCAGGGAACCACCACAAAACAAAACAAAACAAAAGACAGGAGGAGGGATGGGAGAGTGGGTAAAATAAGGGAAAGGGATGGAGAAATTTAGTTTGTTAACATAGAATAGAAAGCAACAAAGACACAAATCTAGACACAGTCAATAATTTAGTAGTTACCTGAGGGTAAACGGGGAGGGTGTTGAGCAAGAAGGGACAGGGACACAAATATATGGTGAGGGAAAGAGAACTGACTCTGGGTGATAAGCACATAATACAACACAGAGATGATGTAATGTAGAATTGTACACCTGGGACCTATGTAATTTTTACTAATCAATGTCACCCCATAAATAAAAAGAAACACATAGAACACTGTATACTTAATATGGGTATATTCTATAGTATATACATTATACATCAAGAAAACTGGTTTTTAAAAAATGCTAAAAAAAAAAACAAAAAAAAAAAACATCCAAGGCATAATCTTTTACAGTGACAAAATAATATCTTTCACATCTAATGTGTAGTTTTTAAAAAATGATTTTCTCTTCTTCTCTCTCCTTCAGATTCTCAGGAATTCTACCAGCTAGTTTGTATTGATCTTAGTAATTGAAGATTTGTCTGACTTCTAAATATCACAGTTCTTAAATATTTTAAATCTTTTGACTTACAGAATTGAGGTGTTTTTTTTTCCTGGGCTAGCTCATAGAATTCTTAAGAATCTGAAGGACATTGAAGAGTAGGAAAAAAAAATGTGCAGTCAGTTCACCTAATCCATCTAAGCTCAGAAGTATGGCATATATTACAATAATATCCAAGAATAATGATCCCATAAAATAAAAATCCCATTAAGTAGAGAAATGTTAGTGAAATCTAAATTCTAAGAGACTGAAAATAGGCCCTTAGTAGCTGAAAGTATGTTTTTCTTCAGACTTAATTGACCAGCTAACACAGAGGCATTTTATAAGACCGGATTTATTTGGAGACCGATTTTCTGATTTTTAGATTATCCAGGTTCCTTGATTTCTTTTTTCTCCCTGTTTTTACTGGCTGTCCATCTTTTAACCACAGCATAATTTATTTTTACCTTTCCCAAAGGACCAGGGAGATTAGCAAGTAGAAAGATAAAACTCACATTAATCTTCACTACTTGGAAATAAAGACTTAACTAAATATTTAAATTTTTATTCTATTTTAGTGCCCTATTCCTTAAAAAAGACTGAATGTTGGCTGTAAACAGATAGCAAAGTAATCATGCGGTTTCATAATTTTCTAAGTAACTGAATTCATGTAATCCCTGGGACTACTTACAAAGTTTTTGTGAATAAAACGTTGGCTTAGAGGTGACCTAGAATCAGCAGAGAATGTGTACTGATTTTAGTAATTGAAGATTTGAGTTCTTTTTAAAAAAATCACAGTTCTTAAATGCTTTAACTTTTTTTGACTTAAGAAATTGAGTTTCTTTCCTAGAACAGCTGGTAGAATTCCTGACAATTTGGGATAGTAAGGAGTAAGAAAGAATTTTTTTTCAAAATTATGCATTTCATTTTATTTGTGTAAGAACTAGTTCTGTACTGAGGGATGGCATTGAGACAGAGAAGTTGGGTGTTAAAATCAATATTACTGCCTCCTGGCTATTCTGTAGAGTTGTGGTGTCCAATCTTTTGTCTTCCCTGGCCCACACTGGAAGAAGAATTGTCTTGAGCCACACATAAAATACACTAACATTAAAGTCGAAACTCAGGCCTGGCTGGGAAGGTGATCCCATACAGCGTTATTCCATGGACTGCCTTTTGTTCTCAGGGTCATAATGATGGGCCCAAGTTTCATCACCTGCAATGATTTTCTTTAAGAAGTCCACACCTTCTTTTACAAAAAGAATTGGATGAGCTTTTTTTGCTGTTAAGAATTCAATAACAACACACTGTTTAAATTCGTCTGAACACTCTTCCATTTTGATATGCACCGGGTGAAAAATGTAAGCATCTCTGTGTGCAAGGTCAAGAATGATGGAGGGGAGATCCCAGGTGACTGCACAGAACCAGCTGTATTCAGATATGTCTAATATAACAAAAAAAATTACAGTGGAGGCAAAATTTATCAGCCCACCTTGTATATATGATGATAGATGTTAAGTAAACTTACTGTGGTGATCATTTCACAATGTATACAAATGTCATATCATTCATTATGTTACATACCTGAAACTAATATAAGTTATATAAATGTCAATCATACTTCAAATTAAAAAAAAACAAACCGTGTTCAAGGTTGGTTTGATACATGGAATAATCAGAGTCAGACATTTCTGTGTCATCCTCAATGCTTAAAACAACTTTTGCCTGATTTTTGAAGCCAGCCAAAACAATAATAACAAAGCCTTTAGTATTTACAGATATATTTAGGGATACTGTAAATACCATACTTTCTCTAAAATGTTCTTGAATATGTGCTATTTGAAATAATTCCAAGAAACTTCTGAGATGGTTTCTAATAGAGTGAAATAAATGATAATAGGAAAGCTCAATCTTAAGAGTTCCTCATATCCTTTATAAATCTTGCCAGAGAATAGTATTTAACTGCATTGTTTTTCTTTGAAAATTTATTTCTAATAGAGTATCTTTGAAAATTTATTTCTAATAGAGTATATGTGCCCTTCTATCATAGGATAAATATCAAAGGATGAGCTCCTGCCTTATTTTCTACAAATGGAATTAAGTAAATCTTAAGCGTTGTTTGCATGAAGGAATAAAAGAATTGTCCAATCACTAAATATTGTTGATGAAAATTAAAAATAACTTCCTCTGTAATCCTGAGGGGCATTTAAACTCTAGTTCATTGAAGCAAAATTTTGAATCTACTTAAGTTGTTGGCTTAAGAGGCAATATTAGCTAGTGAATACACAAGATGTTAAATTATTGCTTTTCCTTTTTGGTGAACTCATGATTTGGGATATAAATACAAAATTGGCATTTGTGCCCTAGGAGGCTGCCCGTAGGGAGTACCCCATTGGCTCTCCTGCCCTCAGGCTTCTGGTTTGATTTGACCACTGGGCAGCATAGGCAGGTGATCAGAGGCCAGGAGAGTGAAGTAGGGGTGTTTCTATTCCCTGGTCTTTCCCCTAAGGGTCACTGAGGGCTTCACCTTGTCCTTTGACCAAAGCATGTAGCTACTGTCCTATGGCCCTTTCCACACCAGATGAAACAAAGATGAAAAAGCCCTGTGTCCTTAAAACCTCAGCAATGTACAAGGCTGTTATTAGCCAAGGGTACTGCACTACATTTTGTGGTTTCTCTCCTTCCTACTAGCACCTTCAAAAATAGTCTTTTTATTAAACGTGCCTCAGGTTTCCCATTTGAGTGTGCTATTTGTTTTCTGCTGAGATCCTGACTGAAATAGCTGCTTTATATATTTTTAATCATTATCCTAATTGGTATGCCAGATAACCCCTGTTAATACTTATGTTAATTTGGGGGAGGGTCAGTAACTGAAGGTGTTTGCAGAATTACCCTCTGTTTTCCTTACACTTTGTTTCATCTTTTTTTCCTTGCATTGTTGTTAAAGGGGGAAAACAAAAACCAGTGTTAGCTAAGAAGCTACTAATACTAATTGTTCATTTAAATACAGAACCCAAAATGCTGCTTTACTTTGTGCCCCCTCTTTTCCCTAAAAGAGATTGGTAGTTTGATTTTTCTAATATGATTAAATTCCTTTGTATCATCTCACTGCTCATTAATATGTCTTTGGAAGAGAGTAGTTACCACATTCAAGTTGTATCATTTGGCTAACCTATAACAATTCTGAGAAGGTTAGCTGTATGGGATTTTCATCTTTACATACTGTGTTTCTTTTCAATTATTAAAGATAATTGAGAGTTAACCATATTATGTAGTCATCTGGAAAATTCAGGCTTAAGTATTGAGTTTGTGTAAATGCAACCTGATTTTGCAATGGTAGCAGTCTTGAAACTGCCAGTATTACAGAGGTTAAATCTAAATGAATTCCTGGTTCATTCATTGGTACTTGGCAAGCATAGTTTCTCTTGGAATGACATAGGCTCTATACCAAAAGGTGTTATCATTCTAATTCATAAACTATCAGTGTTCCATAGCAACTAGGAGATACTTGAAAACCACAGGATAAAGACTGAGCTGTAAAAGAGGTTTTAATTAAAACACATTTGTAATAATAGCAAAAAAATTTGGAAAACATACTGTAGTATTGCTGTATTTTTTATCCCCTGTCCATTTGGGTTGCTATAACAAAATGCCACACTGGGTGGTTTATAAGCAACAGAAATTAATTTCTCATAGTTCTGGAGGATGGAAGTCTAAGATCATTGGAGTGCCCACATGGTCAGATGAGGGCCCTCTTCTGGCTCGCAGGCTTTTCTCATTGTGTGGCGGGCTAGGGAGCTCTGTGGAATTGTTTTTACAAGAGCACTAATCCCATTCATGAGATAGCTCCGCTATCATGATTTAGGATTTTGACATACAAATTTGAAGGAGAGGGGACACAAATATTCAGACCACAGCAATCCCTTTTCTCAGAATTTTCCCTTTTGTTGAAATTCTAAACCCCAAGCTAATCCCAGGTATGTTTCATGGATCAGCAATATTGATAGCACCTGGGAGTAAAAATCTGAGGCCACAGCCTAGACTACTTTTATCGAACCTACATTTTAACCTAAGATTTCCCAGATAAGTATGCACAACAGAATTTGAGAAGCACTCTAAACATTTCCTGGGATTGCATCTCATTAGATTAAAACAAAGTTGTCAAGTGTTAAAGCTGAGGCAATATATTAATCGCATAGTCACAGGTAAAGAAACTGATTAAATTTGCAGATAGTCTTTTCTTTCTAAGTATAGGGAAGCCAAACTCTTTCCTGTAATTAATCACATGTTGAGCTGGTAATGTAAACTTAGGTACATTTCATCAAGCATATGTTTGGGACACAGACATGAATGTTTTCATGGAGTTCATAGTTTAAAAACATGATGTGTGTGGTGCAATCTAAAAGATGGAACTTACTTTCATGTGCTGCTGTTAATGCCACAGAAACTCTCATTCTCACTCACATTTTCATATTTGTTAACATTAAATTTTACTTTGGGGAGCCATTTACCTGGAACATTTTTAGAGGGCCTTTTAAATTAAGATAGGGTAGTTAACAAAAATATCAAGGATTACTGGACAGTCTAATATAGTTGATGTATTTAGTGTTTTTCTCAAGCTGTGACAATTTCTATTAAAATTATTTTTATAATTTTAATTCAAATGTAGTTATCTATATAATAGAATTCGCAAAGTAGTAACTAAGTTGTTAACTGTTTCGGGGAGGAAAGCAGCTGGTATTAGCCCTTCTGCTTGGAGGATGTATTACATGTTAGTTTTGGATCTTGTTAAATATATTTTTTTCTTCTCATTCTTTCAGATTCATCAGGTTTCATTTTTGATTTGCAGTCTAATACCGTACTGGCCCAGGGAGGAGCTTTTGAGAACATGAAGGAGAAGGTATGATTAGTTACTATGGATAGTAAACTTGAATGTCATAGTAAAATTTAATTACAGATACAATCAATGGCTACACAGACTCATTAAGTGAAATTTTAAGAACAAAACAGAATGCCACTGTATATCACAGTAACTACTATGGAGGTTTTGAAGAATCAGAAGCTATTAAGTGCAAACATAATTTTTTTGCATATCTCCATATGTATTTATTCTAAATTCTCTTGAAGATATCTTAATATTAATTAACTAATTACTATTATAACAGAGTATTTATATGGCTAAGTGTGTATCTCATTTGGCAGCATTTTTTAAGGAGTAGTATGAATAGGATCTTTCTGTTCACTTGAAGAAGATTCTTAAGTCCAGGAGACTTTGGAGCAAGAAGAGAAATAGGTCTGCTAAGTAACATTCCTTTGGAAGAAAACCAACTGTTTTTAGTAATATCACCCTAAATGAGCTGTACTGAGAAAAATCATAAAAGCTTTATGTGCTTTTTAAAAAAGTTTGTGTTACTAAAGTATGTTGTTGATTACAGAGTCATAGATATTATAGGTTCAATACTATAAACACTTTCACATTTTTAGTTACCAGAATCTTACCTTTATCATTGAATCTGTAGGTGTTGCCTAAAGTCTGTTTTTCTGTTGATTAGTACTAAGTTTTTTCCTCATCTCAAAAATGTATATTGCACATTATCCCTCTTAGGGTTTTAGATTATATAGCTTCCCACTTGTATGGTTTTAAACCTTATTATTATTTAATTAAGCCTGAAACAAACAAAAAAAGACATAGAGGGATGTGAAAGCAAGGGTACTAAAAAAGACTTAAGTTTTAATACAGATTGCATATTACTTGGACAAGATATTTTACTTCTCATCTATAAAAGGACCTCCCTTTTAAGCAGTATTGCTTACTACATAACCTGAAAACATTCTTAATATAAAATACCTAGAAATACAGAAGGAAAAATAACATACATCATTTTAAATGCATAACTGAACACAAGAAATAAAAGAAATCCCTAGGGGCCAAATATATAGAGGAAACTAAAAACCGGAGTGATAAGCCTGGGCTAGGTAACTGATGTGTTTTGCCAGTCTCAGTAACAAATGGGTTTTACCACACTGGGTCCTAATGCTCAAGGCTTATCCAGGGTTAGGAATTGGAGCTGAGATCTTATATAAGATTGAAATCCTAAACATATTTTACCTTCAGGGAAAGGGAGAACAAGAATATATCTCCCACTGTACATGTTTAGAGGAATACATTTAAAGGACAAAAAAAATTGCAATTAAATCTTAAATTTTATTCAGTGTTTCATCATTAGTGGTAATATACTGTAGTGTTAATAACATTTTATGAATATTATAAAGCAAATAAATTAACATTTTTTTAGGAACTAAAACTTTTAGTTTAGAGGAAAGAGATTTATATTTAAAATTATATAAGGAAAAACCTTTTATAATACTATTACATTTGAATTGAAGGTGTCAGTATGAACTCATGTTGTAAAAAGCAAGATCTCCTAGCTCTATCCACTGAAAGGACCTAGAAATAATGACTTCCCAGTAGCAATAAACATGCCTGGTTCTTAGATCTTGGTTTCTGTCTACCACTTCCTATCAAAAAGAACTAAGTATTTTTGGAGAAATAAGCAATTTTGTATTGTTCAGTAAGATAAGAAATGAAAAGTAGGATTGGGAAGGAAGAAAAAAAATACTTTTATTTATAGACAGTACAATTATCTACATGGAAAAACTAAGAAAGCAACAAATAATTAGGAATAATAAGAGTTCATCAGGGTTGCTGGATATAAAATTAATATATAAAAATGGAAACAATATGTAGTTGTTATAAATTATGTTTTTAATCTCAAAAATTATAAAATACCTTAGGGATAAATCTGACAAGTTGGCATATTTATTTCAAAGAGCAGTTTGGGATTATCTAATGAATTTGCAGATGTCCTATTCGGGAGAGAACTCTACTAGTAGTTTTATATACAATTGGAATCTCTTACTGTTCATAGAAGACCTGATTTTATTTAAATTTTTTAATTTTTTCTGCTTACAATGTGCTAAGCATTGTTTCAGGCATTGAGGAATCGTTAAGGCTTTTTTTTTTTTTTTGTATGTGGGTACTTCCCTGGCTGGGAATCGAACCCAGGCCGCAGCGTTGACAGCACCAGCACCGAAGCCTTAAGCCACTACACCACCAGGGAACTCCCTAAGGCATTTTTCATATTAGTCAAACATTGGCAACAGTGTCTGTCAATAGGAGAATTAATGAATTGACTATATTCATACAATGGAAATGTGATATAGCAGTTAAATAAATAAGAGATTCATTTATCAATGTGAATAAAACAAAAAGACAATGTTATGTGAAAAATGCAAATTGAATATAGACAAGTACAATATAATAAAATTTATGTAATGCAGAATAATAGTATATATTACCTATGGATACATTATGTATTATACATCATAGTAACACCAAATTGAAAGTAGAAATCTCTGTGGCGACGAGGAAAATGGGATTTATGATGGACTTTATGGGGGCTTCAACTGCTTCTTTTATTTTTTTAAACTGGCTGTCATGTAATGAGTGTTCATTATGTTTTATATGCCTGAAATAGTTTATAATAATTTAAATTATCTGTATTGTGTTATTATACAATTAAATGATATGAAGTAAAGATGTTTTGAAAAATGCAGTACAAAAATCTAAATTGTTATTAGTGGGGGTTCATTAAACTTTCCATCTTTTTCTATTGTATGCTAAAAATGAGGAAATGTTGATGCTAAATTAATTCCTGATACCTAAATTAAACCACCCTTTCTTGAAATAAAATCTAGAACATACTTTCTATTTTTAGAAA
The DNA here is from genome assembly GCA_004026885.1 of Lyroderma lyra. Taxonomy (NCBI): domain Eukaryota; kingdom Metazoa; phylum Chordata; class Mammalia; order Chiroptera; family Megadermatidae; genus Lyroderma; species Lyroderma lyra. Next base: position 23,153 of record PVJL010008314.1, read on the forward strand.
TGTTCTGCTTTTCTAGGTTTTGAAATTAATTTTTATGTTTGTTATCACTCATCTACTAATCATTCCCAGTGATAAAAATGAAATGTCACTCTGTGTTATTCCCTGTTATAGGCCTTAGTTGCCAACTGACCCGCTAATGTTAAAAATTAAGTGATGCTGTCATCTTTTCCAGATAAATGCAGTGCGTGCAATAGTTCCCAATAAGAGCAACAATGAAATCATCCTGGTTTTGCAGCACTTTGATAATTGTGTGGACAAAACAGTACAAGCATTTATGGAAGGTAATCCTAGCTCAGTTTTTTTGTAAGTTTGTGTTTGTTTAAGTAGAAGTTGTTTCAGCTGTCTATAACATTCATTCAGCAACTTGGTATTTCATAAATGATATAGTAGACCCCATGATAACATAGTACACAATGCCATTTTGAAAAGATATCTTGTAAAGATGCCTTTTTCAGCCTTAGAAGAAATTCATTCATAAGTTATAAGATACCTGGAATAAAGCACAAGCTGAGAAAATTCCATCACTTTACTCAAAATACTCTAATGGCATTTAAAAATAAATCATGTGGTCAGTGGGATAAGGAAATTTTTTGAAATTGGATTGAATAAGAATTTAAGAAACTCTTAATGACAATACAGTAGTCCAGTGGCTCAGCAATAGATGGCAGATTCAGGGACTTAGCATTCTCTTCTAGGCTCCAATACCATTTAGTTTGGCTCCAGCAAATGATTCAGATGTATGGATTTGAGTTTCCTTATCCATCATACAAAAGAATAGTGAGCTTAGCCAAGCCTTCAGATTTGTAAAATTGAGGAGTGTAAAATAATACAAACTTCTTTCGATATAACTTGTTTGGAAAAAACTTTGCCTGAAGCCACTGCATCATTGAACAGCTAGCTACATCAGATTAGTCTCCCTGTTTGTATTTTTCTGCCACTATAGAATAAACTGTTCCAAATACTGTAAGGTTATTCTTTATCCTGTTTTCTTTGTAGTGTTAGTATTTGGGTTTAAGGTAGTGTACAGCTGTCTCTAAAACAATGTAGCCAAGATGGTGTGTAATCTTATGGAGGAGAGAGGATGGCATACTTGGGCTGAAACCACTAATCATTGTATTCAGCCTAAGCTGTATAAATAAAAGAGTTTTCAAATGGTCATGCTGCATTAGTCTCTTTTTGGAAGAACTTACTGAAGAAATTACATGGACAAGAAGGGGCTAAATGGACAAGGATTCCAAAAGGTAAACATAATATGATTGTCTCATTACATTAGCTCAGAGACTTGAACAGTAACTTTTCCTATTAGGAACTTAGAAATTCTCTAGCAATTACAGAATGCAGGGACACTAATTCCTGCCTGACCATGCATGTGGTAGGAGAGAAAATCTGTAATTGGTTTCTCTTACAGGTAGTGCCAGTGAAGTACTCAAAGAATGGACAGTAACAGGCAAGAAAAAGGTAAAAATGAATTAAATTTAAAATCACGGTATTGATATTTATACTATAAAAAATGTAGGCTCTGCAAAAATATTTGCATTTCACCTGGTTAAAAAAAGTTGTCTTCTAGACATTGCAACACAACTGTGTGCATAGAGTACCACACAGTCTCTTCCATGTGATGTAAGGCAGGGAACAGGGTGACTGCCGTAGTACAGTTTCTGAGCATATACTCATCTTAGGCAGGAATGAAACAAGAGTGTGCCAAGGAAAGCAGAGCTACTCTGTAGGAAATGATCTTAGTCCAGTGGTTTTCAACATCATTCATATCATACATCAGTTAAATAGTTCACATTTTTATGTCAGATGACTGTGTTGTTTTCTCTGGTATTAATGAGCTTTGACTTAAAGCCCAAAGAAGGGCTTTGCTACTAGTAGGTATGCAGAGGGCTCTGATGTTCCAATTTAGAAAGGTTGTGGAGTCCATCAGAGCTGGATTAATATCCTGTTCCACTACTTAATGGGCTTTGTGAACTAGGAGTATTGTTTAACCTTTGTGTGCCTTAGTTTGCTCATCTTTAAAATTGAAAAATAATACCAACAAATACAGATAACTAATGTCTGACATACTAGTTCTTATTTCCTTCTCTTTATCCACTTGAAACCATAATGTTTTCCCCAAAGAATGCTACTATATTTGGTCTCAAAATGCTTCCCACAGCTCTGTACTCTAAATCTAGCTCCTTTAAGAAATACTTGAATGTATAAATTTTAATCAGGTATCTCTGAAATCTCCTTGGGGTCTCCTATCTTAGGTTAGTGCTGGAGTTGTGGGATGCTTTCTTAATTACTCTAGGCTCTTGAGCCATTTTCCTGCTCGAGCCCACTCCTACCTCTTAGGATTGTACTTCCTTTCAATAAACTATCTCTTTGTTTCACCTCTAAAAAATAATAATAATAATAACTCTAAATTGCTTCATTAGGAGTTCGGTTAAATCGTGACCAAACCAGGCTTGGCCCCGGTGACCCTTGAGAATTTTTTCCAAGGAGAACCTAATACTACAGATTCTATTGGAGTTCTCTATACCTGTAGCTTTGAATATTTGCTTAACTTCTTCCCATGGCTTTCATCTAACATAAATAGCTTTATATGTTCTGGAGAACACCAGTTTATTACTTTATTGGCCCTCTAGGATAATAACTTATTAGTGATGTAAGATGTACATGAATCTGGGAAAGTATGTGACGGAGACATATAAATTTCTTAAAATTTGGAGGCAAAAAATGGCTTCAGTTTGGCAGCCCCAAATCCAGTCCAGTTAACTGTTGGGATTAGTTCAATGGAATGTGACCATGAGCAGTGATGGGGATAGTTACTATATACGTGGGACAGAGATAAGAAAACTTAGCCAGTTCACATGGGAGACAGTATTTAAGAGAAAGGAGAGCTGGGAGAGGCGAAAATCGTTCCAGTAGTGCTCTTGTTGGAGAGGGCCATGAGAAGGGTCTGGGGAAAAATTGATTTCAGTCATTTCACTCTTGCCTTAGGAATAGAATTAAGGATTGCTAGTAGAGCTGTAGTTTGACAGAATAAAAGGTAAAGGTCTTTTTGTTTGTTTGTTTTAATTTTACTGTTTGCCTAGGTAATATATTTATGTGGTTCCATATTCAAAGCTACAAGTTAATATACTAAAATATCTTTATCCCTATTCCCCAGCCAAATTTCTTACCTATTTTCCAGGATATTTCATGCATACATGAGCAAATACAAATTTTTTCATGTAATATATCTTGGAACTTATTCCATGTCAGTATATAAAGAGCTTTCTTATTTTTTATGCATGTATAGTCATCCTGATGTTCGGATGTACCATAACTTATTTAACTAGTCTTTTTATTTTGATCAACATTTGGGTTGTTTTCAGTCCTTTAAGATTAAGAATACTTTAGTAGGTAATTTTGTACATGTATCATTTTGTATATGTTTTAGTATTACTGAGGATAAATTCCTAGAAGTGGAATTACAATGTCAAAAGAGTATACGCATTTGTAATTTTGATAAGTATTACTAGATTGCCATAGAGGTACCCGCTTTGCACGCCCACAGGCAATGTAGGAGAATGCCTATTTCTCCATACCTTCAACCCAGGCAGCCCTACAGTGTTATCACACTTTTTGACCTTTGCTAATCTGGTAGATAAAAAAATTATATTGTAGTGCAGTGTGTTTTTCCAGTGTTTTTACTGTGGTAAAATACACATAAAATTTACCATCTTAACTTTTTTAAAGTTTAGTGGTATTAAAAACATTTGTATTGTGCAGCTGTCACCACTGTTTATCTCCAGAACTTTTTTTTTTTTTTTTTGCTTTTATTGTAAGCCAACATCTGGACTAATTTGCCAATGAAGGCTTTATATTTTACTTCTTTTTTTATTAAGTTAAATTGACACATACAACATTATATTAGCTTCAGGTGTACAACATGATTTGATATTCGTATCGTGAAATGATCGCCACAGTAAGTATAGTTAACATCCGTGACAGTACGTGGTTACAAAATTTTTTTCTTGTGATGAGAACTTTTACTGCAGCTCTTTTCAGATATGCAGCTCTAGAGCTCTTTCATCTTATAATGCTGAAACTCTGTACCCATGAAAAAGTAACCCCTCATTTCCCACTGCCCCCATCCCCTGGCAACCACCATTCCACTTTCTCTTTCTGTGATTTTACTACTTTACGTACTTCATATAAGTGGAATCATACAGTATTTGTCTTTTTGTGACTGGCTTATTTCAATTAGTGGAACATTCTCCAGGTTCCATCCATGTTATGGTATATTGCAGCATTTCCTTCCTTTTATAGGCTGAATAATACTCTATTGTATGTATATATTACATTTTGCTTATCCATTTATCCATTGGACACTTGTGTTGCTTCCTTGTTTTAGCTGTGAATAATTTGCTGTGAATATGTGTATACAGATATGCCTCCAGTTCTCTGCTTTCAGTTCTTTTGTGTACATACTCAGAAGTAGAATTGCTGGATCATATGGTAATTCTAGTTTTGATATTTTGAGGAACCGCATACTGTTTCCCACAGCAGCTGCACCATTTTACATTCCCACCAACAGTGCACAAGGGTTCCAGTTTATCTACATCCTTGTCAGCACTTGTTGTTTTTATAGTAGCCATCCTGATGAGTGTGACATAGTATCTCGTTGTAGTTTTGACTTGCATTTCCCTAATAATTAGTGATGTTGAGCATCTTTTCATGTGTTTGTTGGCTATTTGTGTATCTCCTTTGGAGAAATGTCTATTCAGATCCTTTTCGTTTTTTAAAATTTAGTCATTTTTGTTGTTGTTTAGGAATTCTCTCTTCTGATATCAATCCCTTATCATATATATGATTAGCAAATATTTTCTATGCACTGCCTTTTTACTCTATTGATAGTGTCTCTTGATGCACATTTGTGTTTTTTTTTTAAATTTCACGAAGTCCAGTTTGTCTGTTTTCCCTTTGGTTACCTATGTCTTTGGTGTCATATCCAAGGAATCATTGCTAAATCCAATGCTGTGATGCTTTTGTCCTACATTTTCTTCTAACACTTTCAGTGTTTAAGGTCTTACATTTAGGTCTTCAATTCATTTTGAGTTAATTTTTATATATAGTATTTGGTAAGGGTTTAACTTTATTCTTTTGCATGTGGATATTCCAGTTTTCCCACCATCATTTATTGAAAAGACTGCCCTTTTCCCATTGAATGGTCTTGACACCCTTGTCAAAAATCATTTGGTTATATATGTGAGAGTTTATTTCTGGTCTCTCTTTCCTATTCTAGTGTTATATATGTTTGTCTTTGTGTTCATTATATTAGATGATTTTGCCTGGTGTAGGCTAATGTAAGTGTTCTGAACATATTTAAGGTAGGCTAGGTGGGGATACAGTACCACACTATTTTGATGATGGTAGCTTTGTAGTAAGTTTTGAAATCGGGGTGTGAGTCCTCCAGTTTTGTTCTTTTTTTTTTTTTTTTTTTTTTTTTTTTTTTTTTTTTTTTTTTTTTTTTTTTGGTTTTTTTTTTTTTTTTTTTTTTTTTTTTTTTTTTTTTTTTTTCCTTTTTCTTTCTCAAGATTGTTTTGGCCATTTGGGAACCCTTGAGATTTCCATGTGAACTTTAGGATAGGTTTTTCTATTTATGCCAAAAACATCATTAGGATTTTGATAGGGATTGCATTAAGTCGGTAGATTGCTTTGGTTATTGACATGGTAACAATATTAAGTCTTCCAATCCATACATGAACATGGAGTGTGTTTCTATTTATTTGTCTTCTTAATTGCTATCAGCAATGTTTTATAATTTTTATTGTATAAGTTTTTACCTCCGTGATTCATTTAATATCTAAGTATTTTATTCTTTTTGATGCTATTATAAATGGAATTGTTTTTGTAATTTCCTTTTCAGGTGGTTCATGTATAGAAAATCAACTGATTTTTATGTATTGACTTTATATCCTGCTACTTTATTGAATTTATTTGTTTTAACAAGTTGTGTGTGTGTGTGTGTAGAATTTTTAGAGTTTTCTACATATAAGAACATATCATCTGTAAACAGAGATAATTTTACTTTCTCCTTTCCAATTTGGATACCTTTTTACTTCTTTTTCTTGCTAATCGCCCTGGCTAGAACTCTCAGTACTATGTTGAATAGAAGTGGCAAAGGGGGCACTTCCTTGCCTTGTTCTGATCTTTGAGGAAAAGTTTTCAATCTTTCACCATTATTCACTGTGTTTTTCATATATGGCTTCTATTATGTTATAGTTGTTTCTGACTTTTTCAGTTTTTGAGTGTTTTTACATGGAAGGGTGTTGACTATTGTCATGTGCTTTTTTTGCATCAACTGCTACATGATCGTGTGGTTTTTTCCCCTTCATTCTGTTACTGTAGTGTATTATATTGATTGATTTTCTTATGTTGGTTTCAGGAATGAATCCCACTTCGTCATAGTGTATAATCTGTTTAATGTGCTGCTGAATTCAATTTGGTAGTATTTTGTTGAGGATTTTTGCATTAATGTTCATAAGGAATATTGGTCTGTAATTTTCTTATAGTACCTTTGTCTGGCTTAGGTATCAGGGTAAGGTTGGCCTCATAGAGTGGATTAGGATAGGAAGTGTCGGCTCCTCTTCAAGTTTTTGGAAAAGTTTGAGAAGAATTGGTATTAGTTCTTCTGTAAATGCATGGTAGAATTCACCAGTAAAGTCATTGGATCTAGAACTTTGTTGGCAGATTTTGATTGTTGATTCGATCTCCTTACTAGTTACAGGTCTGTTAGATTTTCTGTTTCTTCATGATTTAGTCTGGTAGGTTTTGTATTTCTAGGACTTTGTTCATTTCACCGAGGCTATCCAATTTTTTTGGCATACTGTTGTTCATAGTACTCTCTTACAAACCTCTTCATTTCTGTAGAATCAGTAGCCATGTTCTCACTTTCATTTCAGATTTTAATAATTTGAGTCTTCTCTCTTTATTTCTTAGTCTGCCTAGGCAAAAGTTTCTACTTCTGTTGATTTTTTTCAAAGAACCAGCTTTTGGTTTCATTGATTTTTCTCTATTGCTTTTCTGTTCTCTATTTCATTTATCTCTGCTCTCATCCTTATTATTATTTCCTTTCTTTTGCAGCTTTGGGTTTCATTTGTCTACTTCTTTAAGTTGTAAAGTCAGGGTATTCATTTGAGATCTTTCTTGTTTTTTAATGCAGGTATTTATAGCTATAAATTTCCCCTTAGCACCGCTTTCACTGCATCCCATAAGTTTTGGTATGTTGTATAGGCAGTTCCCAACTTAGGAGGGTTTGACTCACATTTTTTTTACTTTGCAATGGTGCAAAAGTTAGAACATTTAGAAGAAACTGTACTTCAAATTTTGATCTTTTCCCAGGCTAGCAATATGTGGTATGATACTCTCTCACAATACCAGACAAGTGCATCTCCCAGTCAGCATATACGTGATCATGAGGGTGATCAATAGATACTACAAGGTATTCGTTACATTAGATGATTTTGCCCGCTGTAGGCCAATGTAAATGGTCTGAACATATTTAAGGTAGGCTAGGTGGGGAGACAGTTTCCTGAGGCTTCCTTCCTCCTCTGCCATCCTCCTAGAATCTTCTACAGTGCAGTTTTAATTTGTCTCTTATTAGACTGAAGCTACATTGCATTCTATATGTTTATACCTTATATCATTTTTTCTATTGGATTATTGTTTTGTTCATTTTTTTGTTAGAGCTTTCTATATATTTAGCTCTTTGTATGTAAATTGCACATATTCTTTCACATTTTGTAATTTATCTTTTGATTTTGCTTATTTTGGTTTTTTTATACTTACAAGTTTGAGTTTATCCAAAGTATTTTACATAGTTATTTTAGTCAGTAGTTCAACATATATAGAAATGTGTTCAATTTCTGGAAGAGCATATGAGAATTTGGTAACATTGGTGGCCTGTGGGTAGCAACACTTACCTCTCTGGGGGTTGTATTCTGTTTCTTTTCTTTTTTTTTTCCAAATCTTGAAAAATCATTAGAACAAAAAGAAGAAAAGTAAAGCAAAACCTTCAGCAGAAGCAAGTAACAGTATCCCAGATTCCAGTAAATCAGTTTCCATTCAAGAGGAGCAACCTGTGCCTTCTTCAGAGAAAGGTGGTATTAATGGTTACCATGTCAACGGTGCCATCAATGATACCGAGTCTGTGGACTCACTCAGTGAAGGTTTGGAGACACTTTCAGTAGATGCCAGAGAATTGGAGGGTCCTGAGTCTGCCGCACCAGATATGCTGGACAGAGCAGGTGAGTTATTAACAGGTCTTTGAAAAGTTGCATTCTGTTGAAAATTACAGAGGCGTCCTGGTTGAGAAAGCAACAGTTAACAACAGTTAACTTAGGTATTGGTCTCTTACTTTTTAGTGTTTGTTACCTCTCATGTGAAAGAGTCGTATTTTCAAATTATCAAAAGGCCTAGAAAAATATAATCCTTATTCCATTGTCTCATATTTTAATTTTAGTCTAAAGCAGTCTTGTGGAAATCTAACTTAATAGTCCCTTAGTACTTAGAGACTACAGAAGGTGACTTGAAATTCCTTTTTTTTTTTTAATTGCACACTTACTAAGGAGAATGATTATAATGAGTCGATGTTGATATTATTATTCTAAGATCTAACACAATGAGGAATATGAGGGCTGTCTGCAAAGTATCCAGCTACAAAACTGTTCTTGTTTATTGACAATGGCTGGATTTTTTTCCGGACAACCGTCAGATATAATAACTGTAATCCCATGGCTTTCATGCAAAGTAGACTGTTAGATTTTATAAGCCTACATTGGTTTTTCTAATAAAAAGTTAAGGTTGGTGTTAGTTGTAAATTCACATATCTTGTACATTTTTTTGTTTTATTAACCATTTTAATGAGTGCTGGGAAGACATCTGGGAATATCTATTTTAAAATAGGTTCTTAAATTACTTGTTTGTTAATCCAGTTTCACTTGCTCTGCTGCTGCTTGCTTTATAAATGCAATGCCAATTTAAGAATTATGCTGCACTTTCCAGAAAGACTTAGAGAAAAATACAGCGCCTGCAAACCTCAAACAAACCAAAAATAGTGGCCAGTGGCTTCCTTTTTTTTTTGAACTAGCTCTTCTCTCATTTCCCACCTCTTTACCTTTTCTATTCCTTGAAGCTTTTAAAACTCTTCATTCCCTAAGACAGTGTAAAACTCTTTTTTCCTCAACATGACTTTATAGAAGCTATCAGAAGTTGCTGATGTTGACTCTTCACTTCTCTGTGCCCAGAGCTACAAGGAAGCTACCAAGGAACAAGGAAGGAGCTAGCCATTCTAGAGATGGGCTAACACAGAGTCCTTGTCATCATTCAGGATGCTGCCTAAGGCTGAGCCACATGCTACTGATAGCTTCCTCCTGCTGATTCTGCTCAGTTGGTTTTGTTTACAGCCATTGAAGAGGCACAGTTTTGCTTAAAATATTTTTACCTTATTTCTTTGTGTACATTTAAGACTGCTTGATTGAGTTACCCTTAAATTTTGCTAAAATATTCTCCTGTTTCTTTGACAGGATCCATGCTGGAAAATGGTGTGTCTGATTTTGAGTCCAAGTCTTTGGCTATGCACTCTACTCAGAATTCTCAACAAAATAGGAATGCTGCTAAATCTCTCTCAAGACCTCAGTTTTCAAATCTGGGCATGGAAGATGTTCCACGCTCTTCCACCAACAAAAAGCTAGGTAAATCAGAGGCCTAACTTTCAGAGAAAAAAAAAAAATCTGTGTTTTTGGCCAAAGAGGGCAAATTACTTCTTGGTTTCCATTGATTAGGTCTGAGAAGGTCAGGAGGTAATCCTTTTTCTGTTTTCCAAGCGGTGACTACCCAGCTCTTCCCCGACTGTGTACACGGTTGGAGTGTGATAGTAGCTCGATGATACACAGTTTTGTTACAGTATTGGGGATTCTTTTTGTGAATGAGTATCAAACTCTACTGCCAGAACAACTTTTATGCTACCATTAATCTATTTCTTGTATTTGCTGTACTGCAACATTTTTGTGCTGTTTCCTCCCTTTTTATCTCCTGGTTTACTCAACAATAAAAAGCTCTGCCATCTCTGACATGACATCTGAAAGAATATTTTCATTTATCTTCACAACCTCATGCCCTCACTAAAATCTGTCAGACTCTAGCTTTAAACAAGATCATTTCCTCTTAAGTAACTACTGGTGATAACTCATTGCTTTTTAAAAATTAAAAAGTAGTAGACTCTGTTAAACAGGAACTCAAGCAACTGGCAACATTTCTTTGCCGGTTGCTTGAGAGTGCCGGGTGCTCGAGTTCTGGTTCACGGACAGTCTACTTACATTTTTCCGGCATCTGCTAATCCCACTGGGTGCCAGTTAACTGAGAGTCTACTGAGTAATAGTCATTTATATAGTCAGTCAGTAATTAAACAGATAGAAATAATAGCCCTTTTGAGTGTCATACATCTAAGCATGGTGGTCCACTCCACTAAGCAAATGAAACATAGAATGTAAAAGACACTGTAACCTGTAGCTGTTTATTGAATTATTTATTCCACATGAGCTAAATTTAATTAGTGAAACTCTCCTTTTTCATCTTTCTAACATAACCTTCAGCTTGGTGCAGAAAAGCAAGTCTGAGAATATTCAGTCAAGCAGAATAAAGGCACAAGGCTTAAAAGCTTTTAGGTAGATTTTAAACCAAATTGATATGACAAAGAATTTAAGTAAAAAATTAAAAATCTATTTCTGGGCACATTATAAAATTCCTAGATCTGTGATTCCAACTATCAATGTATATATAACTCTGACATTGTTGAATATAGAAAGGGTAATAGAACTCTTAGAAACTGGTAAAAATGTGTTGGGGGGGTAAAGACATTTTATCTGTATTTTATCTTTACCTACATAGTTGGCTTACCCACATATAATGCTTCAAACTGTAGTACAGAGCAAGAACTTTATCAATTTTGTAATGTCTACATGGTGAATTATATTCTCTAAATCCTGTCATTTACAGAGCTTTGAAATTTTGGTACCTATTCAATTAGGTTGGTGTTTTTTTTGTTGTTGGTTTTTTTTTTTTTTTCAGTCTTTCAGTGGTTCATTTCATTTTGGATAGTTTCTAAAATTGCTGTCTTCAAATTCATTAACTTTTTAAACAGTTTTTAATCCTTTGTTAATTCCACCCAGTATACTTTTCATCTTATACATGTTTGTTTTTATATTTTTTTGCATTTCTAGAGGTTCATTTGGAGTTTTTAAAAAATACCTTCTGTGTCTTTCCTTAACATGTTCACGCTTTCCTCTGCCTTCTTGACTGTATGACATCTGATTATGTTAACTGTTTTGATGTCCCATTTACTTGATTCTGCATCTGTTAATTGACTTTTCATTATGGGTTATATTTTTCTGCCTTGCATATATATATATGCTTAGTAATTTTTTGTTAGATACCAGGCATTGTGAATTTTGCTTTATTGATTGCTGGATATTTTGATATTGTTAAAAATATTCTTGTGATTTGTTCTGGGACTGTTATTTGGAAATATTTTGTGAGTTACTTTTAAGCTTTGTGAGGTAGAACTAAAGCATACTTTATTTTAGAGCTAATTTTGCCTCACTGCTGAGGCAGTATCCTTCTAAGTGTTCTACATTGTGCCCCAGTGTAGGAACGTAAGCTATTCATGGCCTGGGTGAGCTCTGGGGATTGTTTTACCTGCTCTTTTCCCGGTCTTGGGTGGTTTCCTCACACTCATGCATTCAGAATTCTCTGTATATCTCTGTACAACTTACTTACTATCTTTGTGTAGCTCTCTTTCTCCAGTACTCTGCCCCAAGACATCTAACCTTGGCCTCCCTGAATTCTCAAGTCTGTTCCCTCAATTCACATAGATTTCCAGACTCTGTTTAAGATTTCTCCTTCTTGTAGAGCAGTCTGGATTCTCTCTTGAGGCAGTAAGTTGGGGCAATCATAGGCTTCACTTCATTTGTTTCTGTTTTCTCAGGGGAAAAGTACTGCATATTGTCCATTGGCTCAAAACCATTGTTTCAGAGAGAGTGTATGTGTGTAGTTGTTTAAGGCAGAAGGTAAATCCAATTTCTAGTACTCCATTTTGGCCAGAATGTAGTCCACACATTTGTTACTTTACATGCTTAAGTGTTCGGATTCATCTTTCAAGTTACCTATACTTTTTCTTTTTATTAATCCTTGGGGTTCTTTTCAAGGTTCCAATATTGAAAAATCTGTGAAAGACCTCCAGCGCTGTACAGTGTCTCTTGCACGATATCGAGTTGTAGTTAAAGAAGAGATGGATGCTTCCATTAAGAAAATGAAACAAGCTTTTGCCGAATTGCAGAGCTGGTAAGTTAAGTTGCGTTTGATATTAGTAGCACAAAAACAATCATTAATAAAGATGGTCAGCCATTCACAGAGTTCTTTAATTACTGACTTCTAACTACTTTGCGTAGTGGGGAGAGACTTAAAGATCCTATGATAGAAAATAGCTTTCTGCTTCATTCTGCTGCTTTTGGTCACAGTCTGAGAATGAGTGGGACAGAGAACTCATCATGCTCTAGAAATGAGCCTGAGGTTGATATTGTTTGGAAAGGGACAAAGAATTATAGAATAAATCATGTATCCTTACTTTAGTGTCTTTTAACTGGGAATCAGTAACCAATGACATGATGTTTTTGGACAGAATTTTAAAGTAGAAAAAAAATCTGCCTTTGTTTTCCTATCTTCTTTCATTCTTCCTAATGTACCCCACCCTTAGTGGTCTCTTCTGTGCCCTGTTATCAGTTATTGATTTGTTTTAATTTTGTGATTTTCAAACTGTGTGCTAAAGAAACATGTATCTTCAAATATATTAATATATGTTCTGTAGGGAATGTGTGGTTTGGCAGTTAAAGAGGCTTAAAAATACTTTCTTAAAAATTTTACTTCTGGAATTCTGAATGCCTTTAAAATGCTAGTGTGCATTGTAAATCTGTAAGCGGGAGATATACAAAGCTGTTTCTCAAATGTATTTGATTATAAAATCTTTTGGGGGGAGAAATATATATTTTAGTGTTTTCTAAAATACAAAAGCTGTGTTACCTATTAGATATTAGGTGTTAACTGATATTTAAACCATAACTCATTTCTGGGGAGTATTTGCATTTTTAAGGGTCTTTTTTGAAAATGGAAAAGATTTAAGGAATAAACTAAGTAAAATGATAGGAAGACAAGCAGCAAGGTTGACTTTTTGAGATACAGAACTGGCTCCTCCGTTTTTTGGGTAAGATTTGCCTGGATCTGAAAAATGAGAGGAAGTGTTCATGAATAGAGAGAACTTAATACCACTCTTCCTTCCAACTACCTGTTTTATTGCCTGTCAGTGGACTGCTCCCCTAGGCATATATTCAACTGTGCCTCTGTTTACAAACTTAGTCTGGTTACTTTATGCCACAGTAGACAAGAGATAGAGGGAGTATAGGTAGTCTCAGTCCTCCTGTTCTCTAGAATTAAAGAGGACGTAAACTAACAAAGATGTAGAATAAAGCCTCCAAAAAATTACTGATCCCTGTGTTTATCATTTGCAGAGTATAGAATGGTCCATCAAATCATTGTAACCAAATAGTACTTTTAGGATAGATCATTTCATCTACTAGTCTACCCATGCTTTGTCCTCAATTCCAAGTTTTCCCTTTCTGGTTTTATAGCTAGAAACTTAATGTCATACCTTGTTTTTCTTACAGACATTTTTGCTTCATCCAAGTTACTCACTGTTTCAAAACTTAATATGCACATTCCTCTTCTATATACTAGCTAATGGCAGTTTCCCAGCCTAATATGCTCTCTAAACACAACTAGCTTCCCAAACTTACCTTAAATTGAGTTCTAACTTACAGAATATTTTTTAGGTAACTGATTTCTCCTCTTCACCTCTGGGAGGAAGCAATATGCCCTTTGCTCTGGGTTATGATCATTTCAGATATTGTTGGCTCATTTGGAAAAGAATAGAGCTAAGAATAGGTCATCACAACTTTGCCTTGATAAGCCTCTGGTCTCCCAGATTGTTTAGCTTATTGGTTACTTAGCCACAGGATCTGATTCCATCCAGAACCAACCTGAACCAGGAAACACAGTTCCGGGAGAGAGATTTGTGAATTCCTGTTGACTTGGAACCCAGCCAGGGGGAGCCTCCTTCAGTAAATGACAAACGAAATGGTTTCCTGCCTGGGAACTGTGTATTTAGGATTGATTAGCAGGCATAGCAACCAGGTCAATTTAACTTGAGGAAAGAGATTACCTGCTCTTTCCTGCTGGTATAAAAACCCTTCTCTCTGGCTGATTGGGTTTTTAAACTACCTTTCTTCAGTGTCCCTTGTAGTTGTTATTTCAAGACATAATTGACAGGTGAGCTAACTCTATTTGGCACTGAACCAGAGCTTGGAGTTAATGTCTGTTAGAAGCCATTTTGTGTGTGTGTGTGTGTTATAATATAAAAGCAAAGCAAAAGGTTCTTATAAATTTGCAACAGTAAGATTACATTTCCCCTGATGGGGCACTAGGGGAATTATATGTATGTATAACTGCTTTCACTTTGAGGCCAAGTGAAAGTTGTCACACACCGTGGGAAGGTAAAATCAGAAGCTTTCCAGTATGTAAGACTTAAAATCTGTTCATATTGGTGATTTAGTAATGACTATCCCTGGACCCAAATTCACTTTTCTTGTTAATTAATAAAATTTGTCCGACTTACATTGTTAGAGCTATTAGTTGACTTTAAGGCTATTAAGGAACAGGACAGAGTGAAACTTGAATCTGGAATATATAAACTACTTTGGACAGTTGTCATAATATGTTGGTGAAAAGTCACTCAGCTTGCCTTTTAAATAAAATTTTCTATTTTATTGAAAGTTAAAAGGTATTTAGAAAAGGAGAAAATGGCTAAGAGAAAAAGACTGTTAAGAGATTTGATACCATACAATACATAAAGTCAATGTGAGTCTGTGCTTAAGATTTTGAAAACTTTTCTAGCCAATTCCTCATTGATCTTAGAATAGTTTCCAGTAGTCTTACCAAACGTTTTAGATCATTAGATTTTAAGTCTCTATAAAGATGCTGGTATTATTTTATGAACCAGAGCACTTTCAAATTGTCTAAAAACCATAAAGCAATGGGCTCATTTAATAATGTATTATAAAAAATGTACATATCAGTTTATAGTTTTAAATTATTCTTCAATTTTTTTCATGTTTAGAACATTGCTGTTTTTCAAAGTCATCCTGGGCCACATGTGGCCCATGTGCAGCAGGTTAGACAAGTTTGATAACTCTTTAACCGTCTTTGAAAATAACTAATAACATATGAAGATTATATTAGAGTTTGCCAAATCTTTTCAATCATATCTGATGTGTTTATCCAGATTTCTCTCCTGTGAAGTAGGAATTTTTCATTCTACTTTACTATTAAAAGTGGTTTGAGTCTTTAAGTTATTTGCCTAACATGACATCCTAAGTTGCAGGCTCAATATTTGAATTTATGTATTGTAACTCGCAGTAACCTTATGAACTTACGCCCATCCATCATTGATGGCTCACTTCCCCACTAAAGCTTGGGAACAAAGCTGGAGACTCTTGGCACTCTGTCACATCTATTATTTCCTCCTCAGCTTAAAGGTTATGTAACAGAGAAACCCCACTGTAGAAGAATTTAGAGACTGAGGAATTTAATCATTGTGGAACAGGGTAGAATGAAGAGAACCAGGATTTTGACTGATCTCATAGAAGCCTTTTTGACAGGCCTGGACAGACTTTTTCAGGGCAAGGGCCACGTCTCCAAGTGTTGCAGTCCACTAGCTATTTATTTTATTATTTATGTGGCCACCCCAAATATTCACTGTTCTTTTGATTTTGCAGTTCAGAAGGTCCCAAATCAGCTCTCCTTAAGTCACAATTTGGAATGACTTGTGATTCAGATATTCTTCAAGTCAGATCTTAGTTGTGGGGAAGGTATAAAGATTAAATGGAAGGTCACTTGGAAGTGGAGTCATTAGAAAACATTTCTTGGAGGAAATGAATCATTCTCAAGCTTTGAAAGAAGCGTGGAGTTTACATTGGCAGACTGGATGGGGAGAAAGACTGCGTTTAGGAAGTACAATATAAGCAAAGGCATGGAAGGGGCATGTAGGGACTCTATACAGTCTAGCTAAAGGAAAGGGGCAACATGTACTTGAAAGCAGTGAGGGATGAAGTTAGACACCGAGGTAGAATGAGAGCATTTGATGGAGGAATCTGAATTTTGTGTTTCTTTTTTTACAGGTTCCATTATTCCAGAACTCTTTTGTTTACTGTATTTCCTATAATTACAGCAATAGTTTTTTAAAAATAGAAACAAAAGCCATATAACTCTACCACCTTAACACAGTTTATTTTCAGTGTTCCCTCATGTTCCTTATCTATCTGCATACATAATCTTAATAGTTATAGTGAGTGTAATTTTGTATTCTTTTCATTTAAAGTTATTTTTGGTTCATCTCTGTATAACTGCCTGGACTGTGTTAGTGTGTGTACATGTTTATTTAAGAATTTCTAGATAGTGGATCTAAAATATATAAGATTTATCAGAGTTAATATGAACAGAAAGTTAGAATAATAATTGCTGCTGCCATTTATTGAGCTATTATTGTATGTCAGAAGCTTTTATGCACAATATCTCATAATATATATAACAATATCACTTGTAGTATTACACTTATTTTACAGATGAAAAAAGATGGGCACAGAAAAAATAATTTGTCCAAAGTCATACTTGATATCTGTTGCCCTTTATTCTTCAATCTTTGCCTTCCTAGTCCACACATGTCTCCCTTTAGACATTGCTGACATAATTCCAGAGACAGGATTAAAAAAAACAACAGTTTCAAATGAAGATCAAGTATTGGTACTTGTATTCATGGTATCTAGTATTACTTTATCTAGTATTGCTTTTGACCACTGGAAAAGAATAGAGAGGTTATCTTTTGAGGGCCTGTCTTAAAGTACAGCTTACATTCACATCCTAACTTCTTAAAAGTTACTTCAGATTCTTGAAATATGAAATCTCATGTTCACATGCTTTGTAAAGGACTCCTGACAAAGAGGAAACCATGAAAATTTTCATAAGATCCAAATTTGATTCAATAAGCTAGATTTATCAATTGATTTTACCCCATTTCCTCACGTTAATGTGATGACCTGGCTATCTAACTGGTGTTTTTTGTTTTTGTTTTGAGCCCATATGTGTGTACTCCAATAAGGCCAGTCCTGGGAGTATGGAGTTTTACAGAACATATGAAGCGTCATTAAATCTCTACTAATAACAACTGCTGACAATTGGTTTGTTTTACATGAGAAGAGGGAAGTGTCTTCAGAAAAATGAAGGTGTTTGCATTGGTTGCTTGGATTTCTGCTTTGAGTGGCTAATGTAATTAGAACAAATAGGTTTTAGGTTTTCAGCAACTAAAATCAAGTACAAATATTTTCTGAGAACGTTATTGAGTGCTTTAGAGTATCATCCCTTGAAATAATTGGCTGTGGAATTGCCTGAGTTGTGTTTCCATTATAACATTGTTTTCTGATACAACCACCATGAACAAATGATAGGTAACAATTCTTAGGTACTCAAAGCAATAGCTAGAATCAGCTACATGTTAATATATTAATTAAAGGGCTTGCTGCAAATGATAGGCACAGTGTGTCTTAGAGATATGAATGGTAATGCTACAGCAAACAATTCTGAGCAACTAAATTGCACAAAAGCTTTAGAATGAATTGAGAAAATGTGAAGGTGGTAAAAAAAAAAAGATCCTGCTAGGGAAGGAAGGTAATACAGAACATTCAGACATTTGCCAGTCCTTTTCCTATTAATAGTGACCAATCGTTTAAAACCATCTTTCATATTGAAGAAAGGCTATGGAAACGACACTGTGTAAGGCCTGGGCTTAATAAGGCCTAGTGTCTTTTTCAACAGAGTCCCCGCAATATTTAGCCGAATTTCATTAGCAGTTTCAGAATTCAGTGTGTCACATGCATATTATGGTGTGTTTCCATTCAGGGAAAAAGCCCTAAGGGAACACATACAAGCTTAGGACCCTTGTGGATGGGAGTGAGCAAGGCAGCAGCAAGTTAAACTGGCTGAGTGATCCCTTCCTCACTCTCTGAGGGGCCTCATTGCTTGCAGTTATGGCATCTAAAACTGTTACCTCAAACACAATACTTGTGAATCTCTTAGCCATAGATACATAGTAGGACCACCATTTAGCTTAGAAACAGAAGGAAAACTTTAGCTCGAGTGAATGTTGTATTGCAGTAAATTATGTTTTTAATTGTAAAAAATGCCTCTGCTATTTATGTGTAGCCCACTTTCCACTTTTGAACTCTTCCTACTTCTGTTTATTTTTAATGCAGGTATTTCACCAACTTTTTTTTATGAAAACTTTCAAACAACCAAGTTATAAGTACAGTGATCAGTGTATTTGCTCTGTGTATGTGTGTGTGTGTGTGTGTGTTGGTGGAACCACTTGGAAGTTGCAGATGTCATGCATGTCACTCTTAAATGCTTTAGTATAAATGACTTAAAAATATATGGTTGTTATTCTACACGACCATAATACATTATGTTATATTGTTTTGTGTTGGTCTCACTCAGCCTGTCAATTGTGATACTGTTAGCTAGGAATGCCTGGGGGCACTCACCTGGGCCCGTGCTACTGTGGCAATCACCCACGTGAACTAGTGTCTAGTGTCGTGGCTGGACCAGCTCTTGGTTCTTATTGTGGTGCCTCAGTAATGATATCAGGGAACTTTGAATAAAGAAGATATATTATTCACAGATCCTGGAAGGGCCACACAACAAGGTCGCAGAGAGAAGGAGAGAGAGAGAGAGAGCACCTGGGATTCTGCTTTTTTTTGGGATCAAGGGTGGGATTCCTAGGGGTTTTATAGGTTTACTTTTTATTGGTGAATGTAAAACCTAAGCCTGGGAATTAAAGGGCAAAAGAGAAAAGTAGGGTCATTCAAGTGGTCAGTTATCTAGGTCACCCAGGGCTTTCTAAAAGGTGAACTTCATGGGTGGGGTGACCTGGCTTTTTGTCTAGTTGTATAGCTGGCAATATATTTATTCGAGATGGATGTCTTTGAAATGGACATCTCAGCAATCAAAAGTTTAATGTCAGGCAGTTATACCACATGTATTTTAACATTTATTCATTTTTGTATTTTAATGGACAATGGCAAATATTCATCAAGCTTTTCTCTGAGAAAATATCCCAACAGCTTCAGTTAACCAATAGATTCCACTGTTTAATCCTTGGCTGACATCACAGGACCTTTCAATAGATATTATCAATAGATTGCAACATAAAAACAACAAACAAAAAGAAACAGAAGTGCTTATTACTTTTCAGTGTTTTTTAGCACGAAGATGTAAACTGATTTTTAATGGAGTAGTTGTATGGTTGTCCATGTACTGCCCTATGAATTTCTTATGATCACCAGTGACTCAGCCAAGCAACGAAGTTTATTTAAATGAGTGCTAGTCATACAGAAGTGCCATCATAATGTGCTAGCTGATGCTATCACAAAAAAATCTGATTGTGAGGGTGCAGAATTTTTTTCTTTGCCAAAATTAAGGTCATGTGACATTTTACTTTTTAAAATAAAGATTGTAAGCTACAAAAAGCTTACACATTTGCTGAAGTCTTTTAATAAATAATTTACAAGCTTTGTGAGAGATAAATTTGTCATAGGGTGTACACAATATCTGCATCTTAAGGTGATTCAGCAGCAGAACAGAGGTAATGCCACACTTGAAGCCAGGTAGCTCCTGTCTCTGTTGTGCTTTTGTTTTGCCTTTTAGGTTATTACAAATGCTGCTAGAGTTCTTAGAGCAAAATATTGCCAAGGTTTGGGAAATGCTTAACAAAGTAGTGCTACAATAGTTTTATCTTCTCTCCAGTCTGGTGCTTTTGGATTAATATGCCAACCAAGTGTGTTTCATTACAAGTCTGTGTGTTTACATCATGCATCATGATTATCAAACCTGTGTTCTCTGGCACTTCCCTATGAAGATTTTGCTGCTTGAGGAAATGTCCCTGCCTTATACTTTTTTTTGTATATCTCACACAGTAGTCTCCATATTAATTACTTTGTGCTAACAAAAGTACATATTGAGATAAATTGAATTAGTATATGTGTGCATGTATATGATTGGTTTTACAAGAAACAAAAGTAGAACTTTTAACAACTCTGTAGCTATATTCTCATTCAAAAGGAGAAATCAGAATGAATTCCAAATTTGAAGAAACCTGAAACATTTAATGTTTGTGCAGGTATTAAAATTTTAGATTTTTTTTCTATCACTAAGCAAAACTGACAGGGTAAGGAAAATTATTTGCATCCAGAGGTTGAATACTAAAGCGGCCTCCTATCTGGGCTCTTTTATAAGGATGTGGGAAAGCTTTACATGACATTTACATTTGCAGTGGAGAAAATGCTATTATAATTGTCCATTTAATGTTCTTTTTCTGTAAGAAGCCTACCAGAAAACTTGGTTTCTGTATTTTCTGGACTACTTGAAACGTTTACCCAAAACAAGCACTGTGTGTGTGTGTGTGTGTGTGTGTGTGTGTGTGTCTTTTGACTACTCTGCATTCTAAAGACTAAAGTGCCAGTCGACTTGGTGCAACTATGGCAAAATGTGGAAGATACACAAATCCTAATCATGGATACATTTACTATGCCCCGGCAGGGGTGTTGCCTGGTAAATTCATTGGAAGCAAAGCTGTCCAATTTTATAAACCAAAATATAAAAAAATGTGTGAGTACATATGTGAAAATATATTATTTCCATAAGGACTTTTGCTTTAAGCACAATTTACCAAGAAATGTATTCTGTAGCTTGCTACTGCCCTCTACTGGTGTACCGTAATATATAGAAATGCAATAGACTCAGTTAACCGGTACTCAAGCAACCCACACTCACCAGCAACCAGCAACATTTTTTTTGCCATTGAGTTCTGGTTAATGGAGAGTCTCCTTACATTTATATGGCATCTACTAGTCCCCAAGGGTGCTAGTTCACTTTGAAATGAAATTAGGTATGTTTGTTGGAATCCTTAAAATTTTATTTACTGAGGGTAAGACAGAATTTTCTTGATCATACAGTGTTTACTCTGTAGTATGCTTGTAATGAACTAACTCCATAAGTCTCTTTCCACTATTACAATGTACTGCTGCTCTGTTCCAGGTTTCTAATCAAACCTTTTTTTTCCTTTGTCATCCCTTCCTAGTTTAATGGATCGAGAAGTGGCATTGCTTGCTGAAATGGACAAAGTGAAAGCTGAAGCAAGTAAGATTGATATTTAATTAAAGCTATTACCTGTTAGTAAGTACCTGCCTTTCAACCCCCAGAACAAAAAAGCACAATGTAACTGCCACGACAAGACTTTATATATTTAGTTAAACAATCTTGAGCAATTGTACTACTAGCGTATGAATTTTTTAGGCAAAACAAGTTTACAAGAGCCTGTTTTCTAAATATTTCCAAATTTTAATATTTTGCATGTAGAGCTCAGTGTATAAGAGACTGTCATTGTATCTGCCACCAAAACATTAATTTAGGAAATTAAAGTCTCCTACGTGTGCCTAGGTTTTGTTTTATTATTTTTTTCTCCAGTGATTAAAGAATTTCTTTGGCATAATTAGGGGAGACTTCACCAGGTTGCCTACAATTTAGTGTATACATTCATGTTATTACCTATCTCAGAACTTTCTTTGTTCTCTTGGTTTGTAGAACAGTCTTCGCTCAGTATCTGATTTCACTGGGTAGGAGATTAAGTTGATGGATTGATGGCATAAGATACCTTGGCTAGGGTTCCTTGAAAGCTTACTAAACTAAATTCTGGAGGAATAGTCTAACTTGGATAATTTGTATTGTTTTATACAGAAGAACTGGATACCGGTTTTTTAGTAATTTCTACTGAGTATTAGGTTAAAGATATACAGCTATATGAAAAGAAGGAATGTCAACTGCAGCTTAAACAATAGTGTTTATTTGGGGATTTTCAGCAACATGTTTTACCTTTATGCAGTGAATGCCAGATTTGTAATTAGGAAGGTTGTTTCTTTTAATCTACTCTCAAACTGGTAAGAATGGAAATAGGTTGAAATGATGGCTCACAATTAAATCATTTGTGTCTATGGTCATGGGCCAGAGGAGGTAACTTTGAAGTACTGAGCTGAGTTCTGTTTTGATCCATTGTAACCCAAAATGTTGAATACCTAGCAGAGATGCTATCCATTATTTTTCAGAGGTAAGATTTCATTTAAATTGAGTGATATATTTTGAAATTTCTAAATGTTACAGGGTTAGTCCATTCATGTACCTCTGTATTCTTTTTGAAGATGAAGGTTCAAACAACATAATCTAGTAAGAAGACATAGTACTTAATAACATATTTCAAATAGAGAGGCTAATATAATTAACCCCCATCACCCAGTTTCAATCAGTTATCAATTCATGGGCCAGTCTTCTTTTATCAAGTTTAGAACTACTGTTGCACTCAACTTCATAATGTAGTGTCTGTATCTCCTTTCTCCCCTGCTACACATCCTGGTTCTCAGTGACACTGATGTAATTAATCATTTACCAATACTGTCAAGAAGGTATTTATTTTTTTATATATACATGGTAGTTTTGTTAATTTATACATTTATAGTACTTATCAGTTTTTCCACTCATTCATATATGATCTTCCTGTCAACTTTATGAGGTAGTTAAGGTTTTCTCTTTTTTTAATTTCATAAATGAAGTAACTAGTTCTTTGGGGGGAAAAAAATGTGACTTAACCAGAGCTGAGAGAGAGTGAATTTGATACAAATGGCAAATGCATTTTATCTTGGGAGCCAGATCAATAGATCACTTGTAGCTGTTGGGCCTTGGTGTTGAGAAACTTTTGTAGACTCATTCCTAACTTATTGGGAAAGTGTGCCCTTACTGGTTAACCTGACATGGACATGGGCAACTCATGGGTGGCATACTCATATATGTGGCAGTCAGGCTAAGTAACTTGCTAAGGTTCAGATCTCTGGATTACCTGATACAGCTCATTGAAAATTCTGGTTTTCTTCTAACATAAATTTGGCTAATTCCACAGTAGGTTACAGGATTTTATGTGTAATAATTAGCAGTTGAGTTTGACTTCATGCAACAGGTTGGCCTAAATAAATATGAGTTTATTTTTCTCTCATGAAATGAAAAGTCCAAAGGTAAGTAAGGGATCCAGGGTTGAACAGTGTCTCCAAAATGACATCAGGGACCCAGGCTTCTCTGTCCTTCTACCGATCCATCCTTAGAGTGTGTTTATGATCAAAGAAACCTTTTAAGGCTCTAGTTGAGGAGGGGCAAAATGTTACATGCTAGCCAGGACTCCTTTAAACCTCACCCTGTGTGTTCTGCTTAGATCTCCATGACCAAACTGAATCACACGACTGTCTTTATCTATAGCAAAGCTAGGAAACTTAGATTTTTACCTAAGCAAGTTGGTACCCAACAACATTGGACTTCTGGTAGGAAGAAGAGGAGAATGGATATGCAGTCGCTAACAGTCTTTGCTACAGTCTACGCCTCAGCTACCCAGCATCCCTCTTGCTTCCAAAATGAGAATACACTCACTTTTTCCTCAGAAAGTATCACCTCCAAAGTCTCGGTATATTCAGCTGAAAGTCCAGGACTTCCAGGGCATTTCAGATCTTCCAGTAGGTCTGGATATGGTGCACTGTGGCCTTGAGTCCTGTAAACTAAAAGAAAAGTTAAATGCCCCCTCTTCCAAAATTACATAGAGAAAGAAGAGATAATTATAGTACAGCTTCCTACTTGGAAAAGTAATGATCAAATCTCTCTGGACAGAAGTAGCAGAGTCTCTGCCCTGGTGGAAGAGTAAGTGCCATGGTTCATCTGGCAGTCCCTAGTTCTGCTTCCTAAAAGGATTTCCTTTGCCTGTGTTCTCTGCGGCCCCTGGCTCTGAACTCTGAGAAGATTTTTTTTTAATTGTTGCCTTCCAAGGTCATATCTGAATTATGTACATCCAGGAGCATGCCAAAGAAGACACTTCTTAAAAGGCCATAGACAACCTAAATATCCATCAGGGAACTTGGTAAATAGTTGTGGTATATCCACATAGTAGAATACCAGGTGGCTGTTAAACTGTGAGAGAGATTCGATATATTAATAGGAATTGAACTTCAATATATATGACATAAAAATAGCTAAGGTAAAGAAAGGAAGGACCGTGTATATGATATACTCACTCCCATGTGTGAGGAAAGAAAAGAGGGAGAGCGATACATGTTGGATATGCATAGAATATATTTGGAAATATACATAAGAGATTGTTAACAGTGGTTTCCTTTGGGGAGGGTAGCACAAAGTCAGGAGAAACACTTTTCATTTCATACTCATTTATCTAGGTGACATTTTTTTTTACCATATTTCTGTTTTAATTTACATGCTCCCTGATAAACAGTGTTTTTGACTTGGTAGAGATGAAAGGGAAATGACAAATGATTTATGCATCTTTATGATTCATAAAAAGTATCTACCACTTAACTGCCTTTAGAGTCCCTCAAGAAGGTGGAAACTGGACTTTTGGTGTTTTCGTTTTCTGGATGGATGGGCAGCTAAGCCTTTGGCTGTCCACATGCGTGCTGCAAGGCCTATACTTCCAGTTCTTCTGTGTCCTGTTGAGCAGAACATAAGAGTTATACCACTTTTTCCTCTACAGTGGAAATTTTGCTTGGCCGACAAAAGAAAGCCGAACTTCTAAAGAAGATGACTGATGTGGCTGTTCGAATGTCAGAGGAGCAGTTGGTTGAGCTCAGAGCTGATATCAAGGTAAAACTTCCTTCTCTTTTCTGCCTTTCTTCTTACCCTCAGGGACTAAAGTAGCAAATCTCCATAATTCATGGCAATGTCTAATACACTGAACTCATGATCTTCCAAAACCTGGCCCTCCTCCAGGTTCCCTTTCTCTGTAAGTGGTACTGTCATCTATCTAGTTGTCCGTGCTGAAAACCTTAGGAGATTTCGCCTTTCCTACCTGAAATCTATTACATCAGCAGACCCTGTCCGTTTGACTTGCCACTGAACCTCACATCGGACCATTTCCTCCACAGCTCTACCACTGCCATCGTGATCAAGTTGCTATTATCCCTTGTTTGGAGTTCTGTAATAGCCTCTTCACTGATTCTACCCATCTGCTTTGCCACTGCCTCACCCTTGCAACCCCTCCAGATCTGTCCCTCACACTCTAGTAACCTGCTTCAAACTTTCCTTTGCTTTTAGGGGAAAGACTATAATCCTTAACACGAGATGTGGGGCTCTGCAGGGTCTGGCTCTGCCATCATCTTCATTCCACATTATGCCACCCCTGTTCTCCCCATATTCTAGCCATATTAGCGTTTCCTTTTCACAGACATACCCTGTTCCTTCTTGCTAGAGGGCTACTGCACATGCTTTTCTGTCTGCCCCAAATGTCCTTTCCCTCCCTGCCACTCCCAGCACAGTCACTTACGAGATATTCACTCTTCCTAATTGTCCTTTCATATGCTTCTATTTTGTGCCTTCGTAGCACAGTTATAGTCCACGTACATTTAATTCATCTGTCGTCCCCACTAGACTGTGAACTTTGCAATAGCAGGAACTGCTGTGTATCCAATGCCTAGCATAGTACCTTGGTACATAGTAGGTGTTCAGTGAAAATTAAATGGTTGGTTGAATCTGATTCTAGAAAGAAAAGTGTGGGAGCTCCCTGGTGGTGCAGTGGCTGAGGCTTTGGTGCTGTCAGCGCAGCGGCCTGGGTTCGATTCCCAGCCAGAGAACTACCCACATACAAAAAAAAAAAAAAAAAAATAGGAAAGTGAGCAATTTGAGGTATTGATTACACTGTGATCTGTTTATAAAGATTAATTGGATTTAACATTCATACATTGTAAAGTTTTATCTAAAAAACAGTGTTTCTAATACAAGGCATGGGAATCTGAGGGAAGCTGGATAGTCATGGGGAGTTGTAGATACTGGTATTCTAAATAATTGTTTATAAACTGAACTCTAGGGGCTTGGCCTGCCCTATTCCTGAGCCCTTAACCTCTGTTCTTTCTGAATACATGAGCTTTATCGCCATATTAACAAGGAATACTTGCTGCAGAGGCTATATAACAACCTTTGTGAGATAATAACATAGATGGAAGATCATCTAAGCCCTTACAGATTCCTTGTTATCATTCTGACCTAGTCTTTAACACAAACCTTTGAGTCATTATTATTCTATCAGTCCTTCCCCTTAGACTCTATTAGGGTGAAATAGCAAAACAATGCAAATTTTAAATTATCATTTTCTGATGAACTGAAACTATAGTACTGAATTTTATAGAACGTCTTCACCTTGATGCCAGTCAGTCTCTTTCACCTATCTGGGAAAAGCCAGAAACTGCTCTGGGATTAGATAAGAATTCTGGTTCTCCCAAGGCTTCATCTGTTCCCCTTCCCACATGGTTGGAAAGTTGCTAGAAATATTTCTGCAGGCTGACTAAGGATCTGTTTCTCTCCACATTTTCAGTGTACTGAAGTGGGTGCTATGCAATTTAAATGTCTCATTTCCAGATCATTTTACTTCCGTCATTCCTGTTATGTCTTTGGCTCAGCACACTCTAGAATTTGTTTCAGAATTAACCTCAGACTGATAGTACATGTCTGAAGGCTTTGTTATAGAGGTTCATGTGCTTTCCTAAGCCACAGTACACTCAGAAGCTTTATGGCTTCAAGGCCCAAAGGTAATTTTTAGTTCTCCTTTCCCTTTCAGTGCTTCTAGATACAGCTTGAGGATTCTGATGTATTTATTTCTACCCCTGAAAATCCAAAATTCCCAGTTAGAGGACTACTCTGATGAGTTTGATTCTTCTAAATTATATACAGGCCTTTAACTTTACTTTTTCATCTGAAAGAATGATTTTGGGCTACCTTAGAAAATGCTTATTGAAATAGACCCCCCAGAAACACTTTATTCCTGACATGTTTCCAGCCCCACAATTCCTGTAATGTTGTTAATTTTTGACCCAAGGAGTTGATTTCTTCTCAGCTCAGTTTGCTTAAAAGTTTGATTAAATTATTTGCAGCATAAACTTCTCATTTGTAATGTTGACTTTTCACATGAATTATTTTCCATCTTAAGAAATTGTTCCTATTTCAAGGACTAACAAACTCTACTTTATAAAGAAGTGAAGTGGGTTTCCTAAGGAAGTTCCTATTAAAGAACACCAAACCATCTACATTTTAAGTGGAATCATTGTTTAACTTATGAGCATTTTTGCTGCCTCTGCGTCTGTGTAAGATGGAACAGTGTGGAGAGGAGCCAGTAGTGGAAAGATGGCACTCTACTTTAAATTCTTCTTTCTTTACGCTGTTGATTATACTTAGTGGGCTTTGACCATCTTGTAGCATTTTATAGAGCTCCCTAATAGACTTCTCCTTGAGCTCTTAAGAAAATGACTGAATTTTGCCAGTCACCCAGCATTTGTAATATTATGGCTATTTAGTAAACTTTGAAGTGGTAAAAAGAAGGCAATTGAAAATTAATTCTATTTCATTCGTACTTGGCAAGCTGTAGATTCTATGTATACTGTTTGTCTCACCTGGAGGCTTTTCTTTATCCTTTCTCCAGCATTTTGTTAGTGAACGTAAATATGATGAGGATCTGGGGCGAGTAGCCCGGTTCACCTGTGACGTAGAGACCCTAAAGAAGAACATTGATTCCTTTGGACAAGGTGAGATGGTGAGAGATTTGGGCACTAGATGCAGATGGTGCTGAGAAGACCACCCTCTACTATTTAGAAACAGAAGTGCCTGTTGGCTTCCCCACTCATTCCTTTCTCATGTCTCTTATGTTTTTGTTTTCTTGTTTTTCTGAAAAGTAACTCTGAGATCAAGAAGTCAGTGGATGCATATATTTTAAACCCAAGGATAGGTATTTTCTAGCTCTCCAAATTTGCAATAACAGTTTTTCACCATTCTCTGTTGAGTTGAGTGGTGTATGATATGCAGTATTGAGAACATGGGGCTCTGGAGTCAGACCAAGTTTGAATCCTTGCCTCACTGACCTCTTAGAATGTCAGCTTTCTCCTCTTCAACGTGGAGATAGTAATACCTGCTCTGCCTGACATGCCCTCGCAGGCACTTAAATAATAGCTTCAAGAAGGGCATGGGGCGGAGCTTGCTTTGTAGTTATTATATAAATGTCTATCCACTACACCGGTCACCTGAAACTAATATAAAATAATATTGAATGTCAACCGTACTTGAAAAATAAAATTAATTTTAAAACAGGGGGCGTGTCTCTAAGATGAGAGTTTGTTGTGACACCAGTAAAACCCTGAACTCAGCTCCTTTGTTTTATCTCAGTATAAAAGTGAAATGTTGGACCCAGGACAGTGGTTGCTAAATCAACATTAGTCCAGGCTTAAAGCCAAGATAAAAACCTAGGGGGCAGTGTTAAACCATGAATTATGACAAAATTTGAATTGAAAATGTTAATTGTTTTCAGCTAGATTAGTATTTTGAATTTGGGGTTATTTTTGCAGAAAGAAACTTAGGAAGATACATGTTCGTTGAATCTTCTGTACTAGTTCTGTACCTATCAGCTAACCTTGATTATTTATACCATGCATCATCCAAATAAAAATGAAAAAGATTTAGCTCTTTACCTTTTTCTTTCTTTGCAATGTCTGTACTTTAGAGTGTTCTTTGCATGGGAAACTGAACATCCAGCCCATACTGTTGTTCCTAGGCTTAGTCAGCTGCTGGAGCCAGAGCCAGGAGTTTAGGTAGCAGGACATGCCACGAAGTCATCCGTTTCTGATCTACTGTTGGCCTGTCTCTACGGATTCCTTTACAAAGCAGTGGGGATTTGGAGGGAGTGGAGAAAGAGGGCAGAAGGGAGATGCTTCTTCTTGTTACCCATTGTATAAGCTTTTCTTCAGAACTACTCAAGTAGGCAGTTCTTTGTCTTAAATTGGTCGTTGTGAAATGGAGTAATAGGGGAAACCTTACTCTTCATGCTCTTTCATCCTATGACCACGTGATCGCTCATATTTCTGTTCCAGTGTCCCATCCAAAGAATAGCTATTCGACCCGGTCCCGATGTGGTTCAGTTACATCTGTGTCCTTGAACAGTCCATGTGATGCCTCTGCTGCTTGCTCTTCCACCTGTGCCTCTGTTCCCAGCCTTACAAGCGCTAACAAAAAGAGCTCGGCACCGGGAGAGATGCCTGCAGCCGTAGCAAACGCCAGTGGCCGGCCCTACCAGCCTCATCGAAAGGTAACCTGGCTTCCACACTGAGCTAGTTAGGAAGAATGCCACCAGATTGTCACAGTTCACATGCTGACAGCCCAGTATATCACCTTCCTCTCTTTATTCCCCTTCCACAGCTATTTTGAATCCCTCCAGTCCCCGTTAGTACCAGAGAAGGCATTCAATATTATGTTCCAAAGCACCAGCCAGGTTAGATTTCCTGTTGCTAAGACTGCTGACCTCCTGATGTTGGCCGTGATCCTAGCTGTCACAGGTAGTATTGCCTGGTAATTAGTCACACTGGAGTGCACCTATATCAAGGTAGACTAGGGGGTTCCCTGGTGGTGTACTGGCTAGGCTTCGGCGCCCTCACCGCCACGGCCCGGGTTCAGTCCCCACTCAGGGAACCAACCAAAAAAAACCAAAACAAAACAGTAGACAGGCACCACAGTGGCAGGCTCACCAGAGTGCACAATGTAGGTAGGAGGTATCAGGGAGAGAAACAGTGAGCCTGGGGCGGCCGGGAGCGAACACCAGAAAGCTGAAGAGCAATCCATAATTCCTTTCCCTTGGTTTGAAAAAGATACACAGGAGCAATCAAGGCAGTGCTGTCAGTAATTCTTTAGTTTTCTGTATTAAAGATTGGAATGAAGGACACAAAATCCCATGCCATCAGCTTTCTGGGTTGCAATGTGAAAGTGTACTGCATGTCACAGCAGCGTGATTTAATGTGTGGTTTGTAACATAGAGCAAACAGATCACAATGATACATATTTTATTATTCCAAATGTTCGTTATCTTTACAAATGGCTTATGGTCTGCAAGGTTCAGACATGTGATAAGGTATTTGCCCAACTGAGGGCTTATACAACCCAGAGAATGTTCTTTCTTTCTTCTTCAGCTTGTTACCGGATAAAGAAAAGTAAACTTCTATTCAGTGGTGAAGAGCTCAGGGGTTGAAGGCAGGGGAAAATATAGTGAAAAATTGATTATTTCTGACGTAGTGGCTATGAATTTGCTGACAGAATTCTGTGCGTCTTGAGTCTCATGCATGGAATACCACAGTTATGCTGTCTGAATATTGCTATAAACTGAACTGGAACAAATGGGGTACCATAATGCCAGAGTGCTTTGAACACCGTATTTTTTTATCCTTAGGTATTGCCGGGGAACAGACGAGGAGGACAAGGCTACAAGCCACAAGGCCAAAAGTCCAGTGACCCCACGAACCAAGAGCAACATGACAGTGTGGGTCCTTACAAAAATAGCTCATGGTATTCATCTGGTTCCAGGTATCACAGTGTGACACCCCAAGCATCAGGAAACACTAGTGAACAGGGCCAGGCTCCCTCTTTAGGGACCAACGGAACTGGAGCCAGTGTGGATCCCAGCCCACCCAAGACCTCATTCAAAAAGGGGCTTCCCCAGCGCAAACCCAGGACCTCTCATTCGGAAGCTGGGAACACTTGAGGGAAATTCCTGTTGGCCTCTCTCTTCTATCCCACACAATTCAACTTGGTAACTGGACTTTAGGAAACTTATAGTTAGACTTAATTAAAAAAAGTTTACGCATACCACTTTTTATACCATTCTAGATATTTTTGGTTTCTTCTCTCCTCATTTCCTCTTTACCATTTTTGGAGGGGAATCTGTTTTTTCCCTTGACCTTTCCCAATGATATGGATTGATTCTGTGTGGTCATTTCTACCAGGAATCGGGCAGCTGTTGCCAGGTTTCCCAGGGGAAAGCAGTGTTCTTCCCAGGGCAGCAGACTTGTCTGAAGAGGCCTTCGTCAGCAACCCCTACCGCTCAGGCTCTCAGAAGGGGAAGGGTCAGATAGTCCGTTGCCTTTCCAGTCTGAGCAGAAGCCACCCATGCCTGTCAGGTTCCCTCCCAACAGCAGGGTAACCAGGAGAGGCAGTGACAGGATTGCGTGCTGCACTGAATTAGCCAGAGAAAGGGGAAATTTAATTGGTAAAAAGGAAGGAACACTAGAGAATACTTGAGAATTTGTCTTTCCTCCTAGATAGAACGTGCCAGAGATTGAGAGATCGATGACACTCAGAACAGGGTTTCAGTCTCCTGCTTGGCTCCATAGCTTAACTTTGCTGTTTCTTCAAAATGCCCAAAGCCTTGTTTCCTATTAGCTTAGACTGCAAACCAGTCAAGGGAAGTCCATCGGAAGTAGCATTTAGTTCAAGTTTTAAAAAGAGGGAAAAAAAGTATTTCTTTGTTTCAGCGTTTGAAGATTTTTGTTACTATTCTCCCCTTTTCCTGAATCCTATTCTGATCCTGAACCGAATTTATAGCAATATAATGTGTTCAATCTAAGATGTTACCCATCAAAAAAATTGCTGCAATCTTTATAGTTGAATAAATAAAAACAACTGCATAAATGTCCCCACATTTGCTTCCCAGCAGCAAGTGACTTCATGTATTACCTGTTTTTGTTTGGGCCTCATGGGGCAGAAGTCTCTCAGACAGCTTGTTCGGGGCTTAAATGAGGGTTTCTGATTCCTAAATCATTTGGCCACAGCTTAACTTCAGAACCACATTAAAATGTGAAAGCCAGGATGAGCAAATGCAACTGTTAACTGGGGGAAAGATTCGTACGGTAGGGAATGGTGACTTTCCAAAGGAGAGCTTACGGGTTTAGAAAAACCACAGCTGCCAACAGCTCTCCCAGGCAACCAAAGGTTATATCAGCACTCTCTCCTCTGCTGCTCGTCCCTTGACAGGAGTAGTGAATGTAACAGTATAATTGAGCTCCTGCATATAGCAGGTGGCATTGGTGCTACACCCCTCCATCCCACCCCACCCCCAGAACCTATGATTTAATAACAGCAGGGCTATTTATTTCCCCAGCATTTGTTTTCCCCAGTCTGAAGCCCAGACTGTAAGTGGCAGTGGTGCAGAACTTAGCTGCCTCAGGGCTTCCCCTGGCTCTTCGGCTGAAGCTAAACTGCCAGGGTTCAGGTTGGTTGAGCAGATTGAGAGAGAGAAAGAGGGTGTGTGTGTGTGTGTGTGTGTGTGTGTGTGTGTGTGTCTTTTTGTAATGAAAACAGTACTCAAGGAGTACTGGGAAGCCATTTTCTAAAAGGCTGATCACCTCATTTTGGGAAATTTGTCCAACAACACCATCAGCCTGCTGAGTGTCAGGAAAAAGCCCTGCTTTTCAGATTAATTGCTTACCCTACCTTATAGGAAATCTAGAGATTGAAGCAGCCTTGAAGGATTATGAGGTCTATCCCTGTATCCAGGCAAGAGTGTATTTAACCATTCAGACAGATGGGAAGTCACTGTTTGTCAAAACTGCCTTGAAATCAAAATTGCAATCTCCTTATAGAAAAATATTTGAAGATTTTTTTTCTATGACAATAAAAAGTTTGAAAATCAGGAAGATTTTTATACATTTTGTTAATTACAAAAGTAGTATTTAAATATCAAATAATACAGAAATGTTAAAGGAAAAAGTTAAAGTTTTCCACTTTCCCATTCTGTTCTTCAAAGCATATATGTACATATACACACGAATATATGTTTTTTATTTTTCATTTTGTTTTTATTATGTAAGGATCATATTACATGCATTCTACAGTTCTTTTATAAATAATGTATCTAACCCATAATTCATTGAGGATCTCATGTTGTAGGTACTCTTAAATTTGCCACTTGACTTTCTTCAATGAAGAGAAGTTAGGTTTATCTTAAGTTTGGACTGTGCAGCCCATTCCTTGCTCCCCATAGGAGCTCTGGGCTTCCCAAGAGAAGGGGGCTCTGAACCCTTTGCAACTTCTGCTGGCTGCTCAGAGAGATCCTACATATCCATCATCTTCCTTCTCTTCCCTCTCCACTTCCTCTTAGAGATCAAGGTCTGGTCCTTTCCCAGCTTAGAGATAGGACTTGAAACTTTAGGTTGTTTAGCTCTGGCAGTTTTGTGCCGCTTGACAAAGAACATTTAAATTAGCATGGCTTCATTATCAACATCACATATTTCCTCTGCCCCTTACTATGTCAGTTCTTAAAATGCACTTTTTAAAAAGTAATACAGACTATTATTTTTTAAAAAGGTACAAAAGGATGCATGATGGAGAGTAAAAATGTCCTCCTCTGTCTTGTATCACTGATAAGTGTCTTCTGTATCTTTCCACAAATTTTCTAAGTTCAGGCATGCCATGTATTTTTACTTTTACATAAATAGGAATCACACTGTACATACGCCTATACAACTTGCTCTTTTCACTTGTTCTCACTTTTTATAACTAGTTTTTTGTTTTAAGAAAAATCAATATATATGCATATATAAGTATAAATGGTAAAAAATAAAAAATGTAAACAGTTCAAAAGCACATATGATGCAAAATAAGCTTCCATTGCACTCTGGATCATTTATCCCCTCCCCTGAGGCAACCTCTCTTAAGTTCCTTGTACTTCCCTCGAAAGACTTTCTGTACAGTCACACATATGCCATAATGATGTATACCATTTAGACCTCCTCCCATGTCAGTATATGTAAATATACCTTGTTCTTTCTATGGCTGCATAGATCCCAATGTATACATTTATCATAATCAGTTTAACCAGTCTCTAATGATGGTTTTCAGTTTTTTTGCTGTTATAAGTATTGCTGAAATGACCATCTCATAATATATATGTCATCCTCATTTATGAGAGTATATCTTTAGGATAAATTTCTAGGAGTAGAATTGCTGGATCACATAGTTATTGACAAAGTACTCTTAAAGCTGCATGGATTTATACTCACCAACAGTGTTTGGAAATGCTTTGAACAGTTGCTGAGCCGGAAGCTAAGGAGAAAGAGATCATTAAAACACAGCCCTTCAAGAGGCTGACAAACTAGTGAGGCAAGTGAGACATACAGATAAAATAATACAAGGTAATAGTGTCATACAAAAGAGCCACACTGTCTTCTGTGAGTAAAATGGAGGGGGCACCACTTTAAGGGCTGGGTTCTGTGCTTAAACTACAACTATACAAGGGGTGATCACCCATGTATTCAGTAGTTGTAGATAGGGTGACCTTATATCTTAGAATCCCAAACCAGGGTATAGTCTTGTGAGTATGAATGCATGTATGAGGGGAAACCGATAACTGATTTAGGCTGGAGTGACCTGGAAAAGCCAGGATGTGTGGTTCTCAGTCTGTGAACGAACCTATACTTTTGGAGGAAGTCAGTGGAGTAATGACTTGCTGGCCCTGGAAGTTCTGCCATTTGACCTAACAAAACGAGAGTTTGTCTTGCCTGATTTATAAGGTCCACCCATCTTCTTGTCCCACCTGGTGAGGGTTATATCCATATGGCAACACACTTCATGAAAGAATCATGTCCAAAATGGTGTATGTGTGATACAAGGAGCTATTTTGTCACTTTTTAACCAGTTCAGAGTACCAGACCATAATTCTAATAGCCAGACAACATTCTGTAAAAATCAGTCAAGCAAACAGCTTGACTTCTCGTTGCCTTAGCCACCTGAGCACATTCTTTTCTTCAAACATTTAGGCACCTACTATGTGCCAGGCACTGTGCTGAGTTCCGAGGCAAAGATCAGTGGTCCCAGCTCTTCAGCCACTTCACAGATGAAGGAAATAGAGCTCTTAGCTCTTCCTTAAACTCTTAGAAGTCATGCCTGGTGGCTTAGCAGTGTGGAAGAGTGGCAAGACCTTAAACTTCTGAGACATACACTTGCATTTTAATTCTGGCTTCACAACTTGGCAGCAATGTGAGTGACTAACCCAGAGCAAATACCATCTTTGAACTTCTTCCTGAACTGTGAAGTGGAGATAATGCAACCACTTCATGAAGGGGTAAGAGGAGGTATCTAGCCAGATGCTGCAGAACAGTACCCTGTGACAAGTTGAAAGTTCACTCACCATAACTCCTTTGCTTTTCTGTGTTCTCCTGCCCTGTTAAAAAAAAATATGAAAAACATCCCCTATGTACAGCCACACAGACCCTATTAACCGAAAAATAAATTCAGTCATGCTGTTTATTGTGTAGTTTTTCTGAATGCATATCCCCCTAACATGGTACCCCTCTTGTCTGTTGGCCATACCTGTCAGAAAAGCACACCTTTATTCGCCATTGCTGAGCTCTCTGGTTGGGGCAGGCCAGATGCTGATGGTACTCACCTAGGTAAACAGTCACCAGTGCAGCAGCATGCAAGAGTGAAGCAGGGGCCAGGGTTTCCCAAGGGAGAGCCAGGGACTGTTATTTCCATACAGGTGCTGAGCGAGTTTTGTTACCTATGTTGCTACTCCTTACCAAGGAAGAAACACTATCTGACGATTGTTTCTGGGTGAGGAAGCTCACCTACCATCACTACCACCAGCACAACTGTTTTTCAGCCCACCCGCCCCTTCACTGCATCCAACAGCAGGAGCAAATACCACCCACTCGGATTCCTCAGAGAAAAGTCAGGTCTCCTTTTTTAGGTGTCTCTTCAACTTAACCCAGTTAGGCTTACCCTGTAACTTGATTTCAAACAAACCCATTTTCTGATGTTGCTGGAACACAGATTGAGATGGAAATTTCTCAGATTCAGTGACCTGCTTGCTGGCCCCAGGCCACTCAAGGCTTGTAGGGCAGCCATGAAGCCCAGGTTGCTGCACACACAGGGCACTCACTACAGGTGACCACCCATCAAATGACCCTACTGTCTCCTTTTCATAGGCTGATTATCAAAGGACAGGACAAAGCACCCCAGCAGTGTGGCACAGTAGCAAACCGCTATCAACCTAGTCAAATCTTGGTTCAGCCCCAGTTCCTCCTCTACTAGCCACGAGACAAAACAGTTTCTTTATCTGTTAATAAAACCCTGTACTCTCAAGATTCCCTTGTTTGAACATTTATTATGATTCCTCACAATAAGATCAGGATCATCCACTAAAGGAAAAGGAATGGGCTGGAAGGAGACAGCCAAGGAGTGGCTCCAAAATGTTGGATTTTATTGGGGAAGGGAAACCTTCAGTGAGGCTTTATCCTGAGCTAATTTCCACAGTCCTAGCACCCAAGGCCCCAGCAAGCGCTCAGGGGAGGGTTAACACAATCCTACCACTTACTAAGCTCATCTTGTTCTCTCACCAATCCTTTGAGAAAGGATTATTTCACAAATGAACTGATGCTCTTTGAGATTAACACCCACCTCACCCCATCCCTTCCCAAGGTCACCCAGCTGGTCAGTGGTGGAGTTGGAATTCTATCTAACCCAGGCTGCTCTGACTTGAAAGCTTGAAATGGTCTCACCATACAACACAGCCTTAGAAGCAGAGCCTGACCTGGGGATCTCCAGAAAGGAGGGTGGGAGAGTGTGGGAAGAGGGGAGGAGAGGGGAGGGGCCCCTGGGCTTGTTCCTCGACAGCCACCTGTTCTCACCCACTGCACGTAGTGACTGACGCTGCCTGCACTGCGGGCTGGGGGTGGGTTTCCATCTTCTGTGTCTTGAGCGTTTTGTTTTTTTTTTCCTTGCTTTGCTCTTCCCTTTTCTCCTTGTTCCTTTTGTAGATAACACTCCCACAGGCCTCCCACGGCAGCTTCAAGACAAAGCCTCCTGAGTTTCTTCTGTTGACAGTGGCTTTGCGATGTTTCTGCAGGGCTCCCCCCTCAGCTTTCCCCACCCTGTGACTCCCCACTGTGGCCGATGAGTCAAGAGTAGGGGAAAGGGAGAGGAAAAGGGGATTACGGTGAGGAGTCCAGTGCTCTGTTCACTTTTCAACTCTTCACCCTTTGTCTTACTATCTCCTAAACAGGGGCCCTGCCCCTTGTTGTGTGTTTGGGGAAGGGGAAGGCAAGAAGACCTGATGGAGTAGGTAAACAGAAATATCTAAAGAACTAAATAAACAAACAACCAAAAAGTAAACAAAATAAAACCAGAAACAGACTCCTAGATACAGAGAACAAACTGATAGTTACCAGATGGGAGAGAGGTTGGGTATGTGGGTGAAAAGGTGAAGGAATTACAAAGTACAAATTGGTAGTTACAAACTAGTCGTGGGATGTAAAGTACAACATCAGGAATATAGTCAATAATATGGTAATAACTATGTATGGTGCCAGGTACTAGACTAATGGGGGATCACTTCATAAATTATATAAATGTCTATCCACTATACCGTACACCTGAAACTTAACAGAAAATAATACTGAATGTCAACTGTAACTGACAAATAGAAGAGATAGAGGTATATGTAGATAGACTTGCTCAAGGTAACTAAGTAAAAACTATACATCTCTACCTCTGCTTCCTCATTTGTGAAATTGAGTGTAAGTAAGTAGCATCTGCCCTGTCTAATTCACAGGGCTTCTGTAAGATTCAAATCAGATCATTAAGATTTACATGATGCAAATGTCACAGATTGTTTTAGGTCCTTTAATCCTTCTAACACCCCTCTACAGTGGTAAGCATCCCCATTTCTCAGATAAGAAAAGTGAGCCACGGAAGAAAAATCATACAGCAAGTGGCGGTGCTGTATTCAGACCTAGGTGGCCTGTTTGCCAAGTTGAGGGTGCTTTCAACCACAGCCGCCTCCTGTCTTCAAAGTGAGCTGACTCCTAAATTGCACCCTCTTCTTAGCAGAATGCCTAAAGGTCGCCTGCAGGGAATTAAATGCCAGCGGCTAAGGGAGGGCGCGTTACTTTGCAGCCCGGGACCCTGGCGGGGTGGGTGGAGGTGGGGAGCATAATCTACAGACTCCTTAGGCTGCTGCTTCCTGAAAACGAGATTCCTGGATTCAGAGGGCTGGTGGGGAGGAGAACGCTTCCTCGCCGCCTTCCCAAAGCACTAGCTCATTTTAATACAGGTGCTTGGGCTTTGGCTCCTGTCGCGGATGAGAGGTGGGTGGAGCGGGGGACACTCCGATGCTGGTGACTATGGATGTGTTTCCTAGAGGGTGGGGTGCTGAGCCTCCCGCTTCACTCGTTTGGGAACAAATTGCTGTTTTGGCCCCGGCGGCTCCTCTGGGCGCGGGCGGCAGCCGCGCTCGCTGGCAAACCGTGGGAGGGAGGAGGAGCGGCGCTGGCAGCGCGAGGCCGAGGGCACCGACTCAGCGCCGAAGAAGAGCAGGCGCCGGCCGTCAGGTTCCAGCTCCGCTCCGCCCGCCGGGCCCTTCCTCCTCGCCCCTCAACGGAGGGGGTCCCTGCAGCCACCTCCCCCCACCTCCCCCGACAGCTCCCCCTTCAGCCCAGAGCCGAATTCTCGAGGCCTGAAGGGGGATGGGGAGCGGATGCTGGGTCCCCCTCACTCCCTGCTTGCCAGCACCCACGCGCGCAAGGTTAGGAAGTTCTTCCCAGAGTCTGACTTCTACCCGCCCCTGTATTTGCAACCTGACCCTCTAGCGCACCCTGGGAGCGGCAAAAGGTGACGAATAATAGAAATATAGGGACAACTCAAAGGGTCTAGCTGCCCAGCCCCCGCGCACACACACCCTTTTCACCGTCGGGGCACACGGGCACCGTCAGAACCTTCCTTCCAGGACTACCCACCCCACCCTCCAATTTCCCGACAGCTCCTGGCGGCAGCGGCTGCTCCGAGTGATAGCTCCATCCTTTTTCCAGGGGTCGAGTTGAGTCTGAGAAAGGATGCTCAGAAACTGTGTTTAAACCTCCTCGCCCCGAGAGGCTCCAACTCTAGGGGCCCCAACCTCTGCCAACCACCGGGCCTTCACCACCTTCGCTAGCTGCCCAGCCCCCTTTCTCATTACATTTCCCTCCGGGAAAGCATCCTCTAAATTTTCTAAAACATACACCCCCAGCCCTGAGATCTCCTCAGGTCCCTCGTGGGGAGGAGAGGCTGCTAGGCTTTCTGAGAATCCCTGCTGCAGAGAAAGACGCCTCGCCCCTGCGGCTGAGTATCCCAGGCGGGACCTGGCGCTCGCCGGCGATTCTCCG
This sequence comes from Lyroderma lyra, assembly GCA_004026885.1. Classification (NCBI taxonomy): domain Eukaryota; kingdom Metazoa; phylum Chordata; class Mammalia; order Chiroptera; family Megadermatidae; genus Lyroderma; species Lyroderma lyra. Next base: position 62,434 of record PVJL010008314.1, read on the forward strand.
AGTGTCAGGGTGGGTGGCTTGGGGCGGCCCGGGTGGTAGGAGGACCTCCGCCTCCTCTGCCCCCACCGAAGTCCCGAGGGGAGGAGGATCCCTTTGTGAGAGGCCTGTCCCTTTAAGGAGGCGGCCCTGCTTGGGTGTGCCCGGTCTCCATGGTTACCCCGGTGCAGGCGGCGGGCGCCGGAGGGTGGGAGGGAGGCTGCCGCTTCTCCCCGACAGACGGAGGGAGCTGAGGGGACCTGGCGCCCAACGGAGCCCGAGCGGGAACCGACCCGCAACCGAAACGGGAGCCGCTGCTGCCGTCGCCGCAAGCGGAAGGTGCCGAGCGCGCAGCGGGTGCGGACCCCAGAATTCGTGGGCGGCCAGAGCACTAGGGGCCGTGCGCCATGCTCCCGGCCCCGACGGCGGGGACGCCCCCTCGCGCGCGGGCGGCCGACGGGGCCTGCGAGCCCCGGGTGGGCATTTCTCCCCGACGGCTGCGTTAGGGGGCGCGGGGCCCGGAGGGGGGCGGCCAAGCTGGGCTCCCTCCCCCGGCGCTGAGTCCCCGCGCCTCGGAGGGATGGGGCGGGCGGCCACGGCCGCCTAAGATGCCGGCCATGCGGGGACTCCTGGCGCCGCAGAACACCTTCCTGGATACCATCGCCACGCGCTTCGACGGCACGCGTGAGTCCGACCCTGATCCCGCGGGCTCCCGAATGAGCCGTCTCCTGCCAGGGTTCCCGCGGGTCCTGCCCCCCACATCTCGGCCTGCCTGCCTCCTGTTCTCATCATTCCTCGTTCCCGCGCCCCGATTTTAGCTGGGACCACCGTCTGCTTCCAGATAAGGTTCCCCTCAGAAGTTCAGACTCAACAGGGCCCCAGGCCAGACAAAACGGCTATTATGCACGTCTCCGGGTTTGGGGGCTGAGATGCCGTCTGTTCGCTGGGGCTCGAACCCCGACCTAGTCAATCTAACCCATCCCAACCCTGCGTCTGGGGCTATCCCACCGACTACCGTATAACTAGCAGGGTGAGGGCGCAGTATTCGGGGACAGCCTGGAGGACAGAAAAAAACAGTTAGAAAAGAGGTTTGCAGACGGAAGTAGAGGAGGCGGGACTCAGGAGCGCACTGTTTGGCCAAGCTCACCTTGCTGCCTGACCCCACCAGTCTAACCCACGGAGTCCGCCAGCCCCGAAACCATAGGTTTGAGGACGCCCACCACGACTGGGGAAGTTTGGAGAAGGCGACCGACCAGAGCTGGATTGTGGCTTCCTGAGGCTCTGACCACAGGGAAAGTCGTGGAAGCCCCCTGCTGCCGCCTCCCTCTGCCTCCTTCACACTCTACCCCAGTGGGGCTTCCCAGCTCTCTGCCTAGCGTCCTCCATGGTCTCTGGTTCCTAATAGGAAGCAGTGGGGAGCCCATTACTGAGCTCCCCCCTTCAACACACACACACACACACAGACTTCTCCATCTGCTTTGCTGTGTGCTTGGCTCCTGCAGCATGCTGATTCAGCGCCCCCGACTCCCCAATACATTCCTGGCTCCAGGCTATGATATTCAGCCCCCTTCTAACACCCTCATTCTCAGTCACATTCACTAATTTCTGAGCCAGTTCACCTAGCTGGGGCTCAAACAGAGTACGGACTGGATAGTGGCCTGGACTGCTTCCCAGTCCAGGTGAGTCCCAGTAGGAAGAGCCAAGACAGTCAACTTCAGTACCAGGTTGGTGAGTGAGGTAGGTGTGGGGCTGAGGCTGGCCTAGAGCTAGTGGTGTGGTCCTCCTTTGAGCATCCCCAAACTCACCTCTTACCCCAAACTGCTCAGGACACACTTCATAGGGCTCAGTCCCCACACAGGCCGGCATTCATCAACCTCAGTTTTCACACATGCTGATTCTCAAATACACTCATACACATAAATGCTGCTAGGAGTGGGGTGGTGTGATACACTCATTCCTGTTCATAAACAGCTCCTTCCCTAACCTTGTCCCCTCCTCCACCCAACACACACACACACACACACACACACACACACACACACAAATATCTTGGATATTTTACAGCCCACCTTTGGTTGCAGGCATTTGGGAAAGGATGGGTGGTGGACCCTGGGCCTCTTCATGCCTTGTCTGAGAGGTGTTCTCTTGCAGACAGTAACTTTGTGCTGGGCAACGCCCAGGTGGCGGGGCTCTTCCCTGTGGTCTACTGCTCTGATGGCTTCTGTGACCTCACGGGTTTCTCCCGGGCCGAGGTCATGCAGCGGGGCTGTGCCTGCTCCTTCCTCTATGGGCCAGACACCAGTGAGCTCGTCCGCCAGCAGATCCGCAAGGCCCTGGATGAGCACAAGGAGTTCAAGGCGGAGCTGATCCTGTACCGGAAGAGCGGTGAGGGGCCACCTGGCCAGCCTGCCTCACTTCAGTCTCCTGGCATCCACCCCATTCTTTCTCCCTCCTTTCCATTCCCATCTTCTCCATCTCCCCATTTCATCCCACCCTCCCACACCCACCTCCTCTTCCTCCACCCCACCCCTGGCCCTGGCCCTCTTCGCTTCCTTCCTCATCCCAGCCTCACCCTCCACGCAGCTTCCCATCTTGAGTTTCTCACCCCAGCAGGAACCTATCCCCATGTCAGCAGGACCGACCTATGAACACACGTGTCTGACAGTCATTCCTCCTCGCCCTTGCCTTCCCCTGTCCTGTTCCATCACGCCCTGTTCTAAGTGGAGCAGGCAGCTGCTCGCCTCCCAGGGTCCTGCCTGTGTCTCCGCCAGGGGTGTCAGTGGAGCCTGTCACCTTAGGCAGGTTGGAGAATGGGAGCTGGGCTGAGTCTGTCTTTGTGCCTAGGGCTCCCATTCTGGTGTCTCCTGGATGTGATACCCATCAAGAATGAGAAAGGGGAGGTGGCTCTCTTCCTGGTCTCTCACAAGGATATCAGTGACACCAAGAACCGAGGGGGGCCTGACAAATGGAAGGAGACAGGTGGGTACCCGTAGGGCCCATGGTTTAGCTGCTGTGTCTGCAGTGTTGAGTACCTCAGGCCTGGGCTCCTGGGTACTCCCCCGCCCACCACTCACATATAGTCATTGATGCCCACTTTGTGTGCCAGGCCTCTGTGCTGCTGTCCTCCCCACAGGCCCAGGTACAGAAAGCTTATTTCCAAATAGAAGGATGGAGACACAGCTGGAGCTTTGAAGTCAACTTTACTGAGAAACTAAAAGCAAACAAACTCCACTGTGAACTGCCTGTGGAGTTCCATTTTCTGACCAGTTAGTGAAGCTGAGTACAGCCTTTCCCACTTCCCACACCTGTGCCTTCTCATGAAAACCTGACTGGGGAGCAATGGCTAAAGCCCTCTTTTAAGCCCTTGGGGTCTTACTTCTCTTGTATCCTCCCAGGGCTGGGGGGAAGATGGCCCTTGGACAGCTCACTAAACTGTCATCTGAACATGCTCCAAGACCTCTTTGCCACTTGGGGATGCTGGGTACTCTCCACTCTCCACTCTCCCACTGCCAGCCCTAGCCAGGCCTCTCTCTCCACAGTGCAAGTCCCACACCTAGACACTGGGCTCCTTCTCTGAGCTCCTGTGATTCTGCATGACGGCCTTCTGCTCGCTCTGCTCTTCCCCCACTCCTGGGAATCACCTCTCTCCTGCGTCCCTAGGCCATTCCCCATGGATCCTCTCCTGCCTTGCCTTGGCCCAAGCCTCCTTCTGGAAGCAGGCACTGGGAGTGGTGTCTGTAAGCACCCATAGGATTGCCCAATGCTGGGAGTGGCAAGTAACCCCAGGAAGTGAGGAATGCCAGAGCCACCAACTTTAAACAGACTAGTTAATGAGCCAGAGCCATCCATGGGCCAACAGCTGATGTCCTACACCCAAGACCATCCCACCATCATCCTCAAGGACCCCTCTCTTTTTCAGGTGGTGGCCGGCGCCGATATGGCCGAGCAAGAGCCAAAGGTTTCAATGCTAACAGGCGGCGGAGCAGGGCTGTGCTCTACCACTTGTCTGGGCACCTGCAGAAGCAGCCCAAGGGCAAGCACAAGCTCAATAAGGTGGATTGAGCACTAGGGTGTGTGTCTGAGGGTTGGGGCAGGGTATGGGCAGGCTAAGGAGGTGGAGGGGGGAACTGAGCCCACCACAGAATAAATGTCTGGGGAGGGCACACAGGCCCCACCAGCACTTTGAGTGTTGTGACTGAGGGAGGGACTGTCACATGCCTGATCCACCAAAGGTATAGAGGAGAGTCTTAGCCCTGGGGTCAGATGGGCCTTGGCTCAATCCTGGCTTCTCCCCTAAGCAGCTATGGAACCTCAGCTAAGTCACTTGACCTCCCTGATCCTTAGTCTTCTGATCTATAACATGGGGATTCTAATGTCTACATCAGAGGTTGCTTTGAGAATGCAGGGAGGGGAAGGAGGTGGGTGCCTGTCTGGGGCCCTATCCAAACTCAGTCTGTACCAATTTTCTGTCCTTCCCGCCGGCCCTGCCCTGCCCTATTCAGGGGGTATTTGGGGAGAAGCCAAATTTGCCCGAGTACAAAGTAGCTGCCATCCGGAAGTCACCATTCATCCTGCTGCATTGTGGGTCACTGAGGGCCACTTGGGACGGGTTCATCCTGCTTGCCACCCTCTATGTGGCCGTCACAGTGCCCTACAGCGTGTGTGTGAGCACCGCCCGGGAGCCCAGCGCAGCCCGCGGCCCCCCCAGCATCTGCGACTTGGCAGTGGAGGTCCTCTTCATTCTTGGTAGGTGCCCTCGGTGCCTCCCACCCCTCCCCATGCAGGGTGCCCCTCGGCTTCATGAAGCTAGTCTGCATGGCTCCAGTGCCCCACAAGTGTCCCTGTCGTTCTCCTACTGTGTGTGACTGGTGTGCTTGGAAATCAGATCCAGGTTCCAAATGTGTCTCTACCACTAGTGGGTTATGTGACCCTGAGTCAGTCACAGCCTCTCCAAGCCTCAGTTTCTCCCTCTACCAAATAGGCATGGCAATGTCTGCCTTTTAGAGTTACTGCTGGCCCAGGGCTCAGGACAGTGTCAAATAACGTTCCCAGTAAAGAGTGGCTCCTTCCCCACCTTTGTCAACTCCCACCTGGATATTCCACAGACATCGTGCTGAATTTCCGTACGACATTCGTGTCCAAGTCAGGCCAGGTGGTGTTTGCCCCCAAGTCCATTTGTCTACACTACGTCACCACCTGGTTCCTGTTGGATGTCATTGCGGCTCTGCCCTTCGACTTGCTACACGCCTTCAAGGTCAACGTGGTCAGTGTGGCTGGGAAGGGAGGGTGTTAGGGCGGGGCAGCTGGACGGCCTGGGGGTGACCTCCCTCCCTCCCGCCCCCACCTCAGTACTTCGGGGCTCACCTGCTGAAAACTGTGCGGCTGCTGCGCCTCCTCCGCCTGCTCCCGCGGCTGGACCGGTACTCACAGTACAGCGCAGTGGTGCTGACCCTGCTCATGGCTGTGTTCGCCCTGCTTGCCCACTGGGTGGCCTGCGTCTGGTTCTACATTGGCCAGCGGGAGATTGAGAGCAGTGTCTCCGAGCTGCCCGAGATCGGTACTGGAGGCTCTCTGGGGGGCCGGGGGGGG